>JASCZW010003990.1:0-253227 GCA_034211315.2 Aedes japonicus
TCCTAAACTGGTGATTTTTGGCAGTATTCCCCGTATTTATATTCGTAGTGCTTCGCCCCCATACCCGGAGGAAATATTTCATCAGCTTAAGGCTTGTTCGCGACAAAATCTGGACATCCCTAAATACCTATAATCTAGAAATAGCTTCACCAACGCGTGAAATATTTCACCGACTCGATGAACGTATGTCATTCATTGTAAATCAGTTTAGTGATATTACAAGCTTGAAGATCGAAGATTGCGTCGAAATAAGAGCAGAGTCCGAAAAGCAATCGTGGGCAGTTGTAATGAAAATCCGGATCTGTCTATACAAAACAGTGTGCTGGCATCCTGTTAATCTTTCAAAACACGTTTGACTACAGCCAGGAAGGCTGGGAGCGCGAACAAACATTAATCTCAGGAATCAACAGAAGGACAAGAAGGTGAAGTAAATATTGCAGAAGAGACCAGATCTGTCGGTGCGTACTGTGGCTAGAAAAATGAAGTGTTCCCAACTTTCGTGCATACTTTCAAGCACCGGCAAGGTAGAAGTCTTTCAAGGTGAAAACTGTACCGAGCCGTAATGATATTTAAACAGAATGTGACAGGCTCCACAAGTTGTATCGCGAACATTTGACGAAGTTTTGCTTCGTGATAATGGACGATGAAACTTGTGTGCTGGAAGACTTTAGGCAGCTTCCCGGAATGTCTTATTATACAGTCATGCAACGGAATGGCGTAGAGGAGAATTTCAGGACGAAGAAAAGGGTCAATATTTCCAAAAAATATGTGGTTTGGCAGGCAACATGGTCGAGCAATGCCAAAACTTCATCACTATTGGAATGGTAAACAAGGAAATATACCGTGAATAATGCCTAAAGAAGCGATTGTTACCATTCCTACGCCAGCCATGCGACGCTCCCTCGCTATTCTGGCTGCGATTTTGCATCTTGTCACTACGCCGAAGATGTTTTGGAATGGTATATGGGAATGATGGGGTCTCTGCAGTACCGAGAGAGGCGAATCCACCTAACCTGCCTGGAGTTGCGAACCTATCGAGCGGTATTGGGCTCTCGTGAAGAGAGAACTCTCACTATATAATCAACAAGCTACAACTACAGCTGAATCGACAGAGAAGTTTGCACAGACCCTAATAGCTGGATAAACCAAAAAAATTCGTAGTTTCTTCATGCAGCCTAGTTAAGTAACTGTTATTAGTTTTAAGATGAGTAATACATGCAATTAAATGAATATAAAAAGCTTCTTGGGTTGAACTAATAGTCAATTTGTTTTATTCCAAATTAATTCTATCCAGATTTTATCGCAAACAAGCCTTAGCCAATGGTCATTAGGGCCTGTTCCCATAAACCACGTAGACTCATTTTTTGCAAATCTCAGACCCGCCCCCTTTCGTTCTCGTAGACTTTTCTCTATACAATTTTTTGAAATTTTGTATGGACTGTAGACTTTTCTCCTCGTAGAAAATTCTACGTGGTTTATGAATAGCTCCCAACTGATTTTGTTATGCGGAATCTAAACGATATATGTGATAACATGTCCTATGATACCACCAGTTATTTTCCTTTGCAAGGGATGCCACCGTGTTTAAATGTTGCTATCGTAAAAATGTTTAAATGTTGCTATCGTAAAATTTATTCGGGTAATCAGAATCACCTGCTATTAAACCGATCAATTTAGAGGCATTAGTAAGCATTAGTAAATTCAAGTTCCAATATATCAAGATCCATTGAGAAGTGTGGTAGGCATAGTTGGTCGAAGCTTAACGAATTCCGGAGCTCGGCTTATTTTGGATGGTTCTCGCCAGAAGAATTGATGCCGAAAAATGTACACCGTGTTCAATATTTCATACACAAGTTTTCTTTTCGATGTGGTTGTTGAACTACGCCGCAGATATTGCGAATGTATTGGTTTAATCTTCTTATGGGTTGTGAAAATGCTTGTTTTTATTCAGTGCCTTTCTTTTGCGCACAATGAAACTTTATTCGTGAAGCGATGATTAACAAAAATAACAACAATTGGGTCCTCCCTTAGCCCAGTCGGTAAAGGCGCAATTGAAAAGCAACACCATGCTGGAGGTGACTGGGTTCGATTCCAGGCTGCTTTTCGTTGAGGAACGTTGGGCATAAGGTATGATTGTCCTTGCCACACCACATTACTAATGCAAAAATGGTACCTAAAGGGTGATACGAGTCAAAATTTGGTCAAGGGAAAACGCGTGTAAATCGGTGAAATCGTTTATTTAAAAAATCAAATTAAATTTCTTTTCAAGTTCAATTAGTATAAAATTCAGGAAAAATATTCAGTTAGGCTTCCGCTTTTCCAAATCCAAATTGCCGGGCCTTACGCTTGACCTCTGCCATCAGATTTTGTACAGCCACCTTGTCCACCTTCTTCGCCGCAGAAAGCCAGTTTGCCTTGAACTGCTGCTCGTCCTTAGCAGTTTTTTTGGTCTTCTTTAGGTTCCGCTTGACAATAGCCCAGTATTTCTCAAGTGGGCGGAGCTCTGGCGTGTTGGGAGGGTTCTTGTCCTTGGGAACCACCTGCACGTTGTTGGCGGCGTACCACTCCATGGCCTTTTACCGTAATGGCAAGATGCCAAATCCGGCCAAAACAGTACGGAACAAACCGTGTTTCTTCAGGAAAGGCAGCAGACGTTTATTCAAACACTCTTTCACGTAAATTTCTTGGTTGACAGTCCGGAAGCTACGAAAATGCTGCCTGCCACAGGTACAGATGGTGAAGAGTGAATTTCAAAATCAAAATAGAAGCAACATTTTACACACACACCTTCAAAATGAGGGGTGTTCAGGTTTTTTAAATGCAAAATTGAAAGAAATACGTCAAGTTGATATTGACCAAACTTTGACCGTATCGCCCTTTATCATAGAAAGCTCTCAAATAACAACTGTTGACAGCAAGCAATCAGCAAATTGTGAAAGCAATAAGTTAGAAATGCTCAAATAAATAAGTCAAGCACCCGGATGCCGTTGCCAGAGGTCCAAAAAACCTAGGTATGAAGCGCGATTACGTTTATCGCACCAGTCAGATGGTACCGTGACACTTCTTCATTGTATGAACGAACAAAAATCTGGCCAACCTCGAAATAGATGCCGATCTGACTGTTTCGAAATCGTCCATACACAACAATCTGAAACAAAATCTGGAACTACAGGCATTCAAAAAATGAAAAGATCATGGCGCTTCCCAGCAACCCATATCAACGGATGGGTTTTGCTTGAGAATTTGCAAGCGCTGCAAGTTACTGCTTAATTTAATTGAAAAATGCGTTAATATGTTAGAAAACGGGTTTTAGAGAAAGTGGCCGATAAAAAAGTTTGGAGAGGGGCCATTGATTTTTACACCAACCTAACATAACCTCGCAAAATGAATCGGATGAATTTCTTTTGACAGGAGTCCGTGGTTTGTTTATTTCATCTGTTTGAATTCGAAAACAAACAAACCACGAATACCTGTCAAAACTGAATTCCATTCATCAGGGATGAACCACACGTTCACTAGTGACGTCATCTCGCAAAAATTCTATTACGTGTTGCAGCAAGTTGAAGGACGGCAAATCTAGTCCAACGCTGCTGCAGCAAGAAACTATTCCAAAACAATGTAATTTATTCATGTGTGACGTTGCCATTGGCTAAATGTAAGCAATAATAAAATCTGAATTGACAAACAGGAATAAATTTATTTTTAATTTGTATGGAGAATATATTGGACACGGTGTAAATCGAGTCCAACGCCAAACTGATCGTTGACAAATGTTTAAGAGTCGAGCAAATCAACAAAACCGATTTTATTTCAAGATTTGTACATTTTTAGCAAGACTTTGGCCTCTCAAAACATCCAGTGCTGCATGTCGTGACCAGATAGAGGTTTCCAGCCTTTCCACCTGCTACACTCTCATTTCATTTTACTCAAGTTTTGAGTAAAATTGTATACAGTTTTTTTCTATCAATCTTCGTAACAAGTGGATCTACTCAATTTTATGAGTAGATCCACTTTTACAAAAATTGAGTAACAGTTCAGTAAGAGAAAAAGAGATAGTATACAATTGTATCAAAAATTGGGCAAAGTGAAAACGGGAACGAAACAATTTATTTTGTACACTCTTCCCTGCGAATATCCTTTTGGCTAGTTGTAAGCATATTCATGATGAATCACTCAAACTGAAGTAAATATAATAATTGTAGTTTATTTACAAACATTCATACACTATTAAAGCCCAATTCAATGTAAATTTGCACGCATGCAAGTGATCATAACTCAAGAATTAAACAACATACACGGTTGATCAAAACGTCAAACAGAAGGGTATTTATTCAACTTTCAAACGATATTTAACAAAATTTTACATTTCACCATTTCAAACGAACTTTCGCACTTTGATCGATGCCATCATGATCTGCACAGTGTCGCTGGTGACACTGTACCGGCGAACTTATTCCACTTTAAACGCATTTGTTGTGCATTTATCACTTCTTTACCGCATCCTCGAAGTTTACGCTTGACAACTGCCCAATATTTTTCGATCGGTCTGAACTCAGGGAAATTCGGAGAATTAATCTCTTGGCAACGAAATTAACATTGTTTGCAGCATATCATTCTAGTACCTCCTTAGAGAAGTGGCAACTGGTTAGATCCGGCCAAAACATAGCGTTGGCCTTGTGTTGCCGAATGAAGGGTAAAATCCGGTTTTTCAGACACTCTTTAATGTTAACCTTCGACTTCATTGTATGAGATGTGATGAAAACCATGGTTTTAAGGCCACAACTGCAGATTCCTTGCCAAATCATTAGTTTCCGAGCAAACTTGTCAGCAACAACCAGGTAAAATTTTCGTCCAGGGATTTGTTTTTAATCAATTTTGACATATGTTTCGTCATCCATTAAAATAAAGCCATCAAATTTCGCCAGAACTCGTTCGTATAGTAATCGTGCTTTTTGACCACTAAATTTTGTTTCAGTGAGCGATTCGGATGGTTACTGGCACAAAAAGACTTATATCCTTCTCTTAAAAGGATGTTATGCATGGTGGAAAATTTGGAATCGTATTTCTTTGCCAAATCACGTACCTCAACACCTGTCTCATCAGCTCTTTGTCCCTAGTGCCACTTTTATGATAGATGCGCTGTGCTCTATTTACACTCAGAGTATCCTTTTAACGTTTGATTACAAGACACACCGTTGACTTTGGGAATTTTAACACTTTTGCTATTTTAGAGGCAGACCACGAAGGATTCTCTAGGTGTTTGTGCACAATTAATTTTCTTTTCACAAGTTCCATGATCCGTAATTTCGAGATGCGTCGGTCAATTGAATTTCGCCAATTTCTTTGTCAATGAAACATCAGCAAATGCCTGTCAAACGATGTTTGTTCTAATCACCTGGGACACGGTGGTGTATTAAACTGTGCGTCCAGATTAACTTTGAATCGAGCTTTAAAACTTTCATAAAACCTTAATAAAGCTGATTGGTTATGGCAATGTTACTTGAAATTTGAAACGTACGGCATATATCATGTTTTTTTTTTGGTTCTAGAGACTAAAGCATGTTTTAGAAATACTGGAAACATTCCGAAAATTACGGTTTTACGAAACTCATAATGAAATGATGAATAATTCAATCTACCAGTTAGTGTAATGATTTATCTGTAACTACCAAATAACAACCAACAATCAAACCCGCTACCATTCCTTTACGAAGAGGCAACTTCAAACAAATTAATGTACATTTGTTATGGAGGTAAATTTTTCTTCTTAGACTTCCCATTTACACTTCTACCAAATTGTTCCGCGTAGTGTTTACTCTTGTTTATCCCCTTGAGTTTCGCTTAAAGATTTTCACTGCTCGGGATAGGCAGGCACTCGAGGACGAAGTTTTCGAATAAATTATCATAAATTAGACGATGAATTGATGGAAACAGGGGATTTCGCTTTTCGCCTTATGAAAGCTACATTAAAGTTACAACACAAGTTATTATAGAGAATTACTGTCAATTTGTACGCTCTCTCACGAGCCGCCTTCATCCAGCTCCAACAGGGCAGAAATCATTTCCCGGAATTATTCAACCGTTTGTCATCCGGATTGCTCTCGAGCCGATTTCTTTCCAAAAAGAAAAAAAAAGCAATTCAGTCAAGAACTCATCAAACAACAAAGTTTGATTTCTCATATCGAGTGTACCGCACACCGACTGACTACAATCGATCCAGGAGTACACCTATCCAATCAAACCAACAAGATGCTTTGCTCAATGATTTCTTTATCCACCTATTATCTAGGAATAGGGCGAAGAAGTGTTAACACATTTCACCCCTCGATGTGGCACTTACTTTTACCCGAAGCCATATCACCACTTTGAGACATCCGGAGATCGAAGAAGGCGTCATTTTTCCTAAGAAACCAAGCTTGCATAACAAAGAAATCATAATAGGTAGGGGAGAGGTGCGTTGGTTGGTCCACCCAACGATGTTTTGCGTAAGTTCTTGTGATCCCTAGATTTGGACTTTGCACTTTTGTCCGGCTTGTCAGTCATCGTCATTTGTGCCTTATTTGGGTAAAATTGGGCAATGCATCTTTTCGAGCTTTTATAAATTACCCATGAAAATGAATAGAAACTGAACGACAGCCACAACACATATTTTGGTAATATTGTCGCGGTTTGATTGATATCCTCAGAAAAAATGTTCAGCCTAGAGGCATCTCCCCTACCTTTTCCATGTTTGGTATATGGCTGTTGAAAACTGGAAGGAGCTTTGTCTAGTTCCGTATTGTCACGGGACCTTCACACTTTGGAAATTTATGTTTTCTCTCGCAAGAAAGGCAGCAACAATGTCCTCCTACAGAAGCGGCAACTTCCGTTTGAAGGGTTTTCCTTTTTCTCAATGGTACTCTGTCTTGCTTTTCTGCTGCTTGGGTTTGTCCGGAGAGAGAGAGAAGCACTACAAGACGACGGACACGATACGAGTTTCTTTGTTGAGTGAACGTTTACTCCGTTCCATGGCATGCAATTTTTTTCCTCCCCTGTCACTTCGAAGGAATGACAAAGGTGAAAACACTTGTGGGATGTCATCAGTTTTGATATGATCATTATCCGGTAGCTGTCGAAGAAAAAACACGTGGGAGGTGTTTTCTTTTGTCGAAAGCGTTTGAAATATGTCGTTGGTTATTGGAAGAGTTACGGAGAACTTCAAGGGGATATTTGAAGAAAAAAACGTTTGTTAAGGCATGGACAAATTCTTGCAGTCGAAATGTTGAAAGAATTAGAGAAATTTAAAAAAGGTTTGAACATTCCACCGTTTCAAATAGGTAAGTCAATTTTGAGAGAAGACTCGTTGAAATCTTCAAAACAATCTTTATGAAAATTATTGAAAATCAAAAGTGGCCAATTTAACGGTTTGATGAGGATATTTTCGATCATAAAATTATTGGTCTAGAAAATAATATTTGCATATTATTTGTAGAAGAATTAATCGATGAGACAACAGTCTGAACTCATCTGAATTGTTGCCCTCTCTTTATTATTTTTTGAAAAAAGAAAAAAGAATACAAGCATTAATATTTACTACAGTGTGCCTCACAATAGGTTTCACCTTTTTCAGTCTTGGTTTATTTCAGCTGGGTAATATTAACAGCGGAATTCATTATTCCAGTTTTGAGAGTATTCTTTTGACAGCTTATTGCTGAAGATAAATGAGCGGTTCTGTTTGTTTATATTTATCAGCTACCATGGAAGCCATACGGGAGCAAGTTTTAAAATAACATTTGCAAAAGCTTAGACCGTGTCAGATATCAAATATACTATATTAACAATATAAGTCACTTCACCTTTTTTCAGGCGACCCTTCTTTTGTGCTTGTGGTGCCATAAGTGAGAAGCGCGGCAACTATCAAATGCACACGCTCAAACTAAGCTATTCAGTTTTGGTTTTACATAGCGTAATATTCCAAAAATGAGGAGATTCAATTGGCTTGCCAAAAGTTGAACATGTTTAACTTTCTTGTTCACTTGCTTAATGTGAAAAAACTAGATTTTTGATCATTGTAAATCTTTATACATCTTTAGTATCTTTATATATCTTATATCTTTTGCAATTCTTTATATGTTTTTATATGATTACTAGCTGAACCCGGTGCGTGCGCTGCTACGCTTGCAACTAAATAAAGGAAAATTTAATGTAACTGGCACTTTTATGGGTTTTTTTCGGAGTGAGTTTTTTT
Organism: Aedes japonicus; assembly: GCA_034211315.2. Lineage (NCBI taxonomy): Eukaryota > Metazoa > Arthropoda > Insecta > Diptera > Culicidae > Aedes > Aedes japonicus. The sequence goes on from JASCZW010003990.1 coordinate 8,228, forward strand.
TCTTGAATAAGGTTTCTCATACCACCATACAATGATTGCCTGCAAAACCCCCCACATGCCAAATTTGGTTCCATTTGCTTGATTAGTTCTCGAACCATCACATGGGGCTCTTCGATTATTAAAAAAAATGAGTTTCATTTAACTACTATAAATTAGAAGAAAAATTAGTAATCTCCATTTAATTCCAACTACCTTTGCTTATCTTCGACAGATACGCGTATTTCGTATACAATGTGCAGACTTCTTCAGTGCCTCGTACTAATAACTCGACTGACTCGAGTTTCGTTTATTTGAACCCCCCGCCCTTTCAAAAAGGGGAGGGGTCTTGAACCACCACAGAAACATTCTTGCCTTCAAAACCCCCCACATGCCAAATTTGATTCGATTTGCTTGATTAGTTCTTGAGTTATGAAGAAATTTGTGTCTCATATGTATCAGAGCACCCCTTCCTGAGAAAGTAGGGGTCTCAAACAATCATAAAAACCTTCCCCAGCCCCAAAAACCCCTTCATATAAATTTTCACGTTGATCGGTTCAGAAATGTCCGAGTCTATAAGGGTCTGACATGCAGACAGACAAACAGAAACTCATTTTTATGTATATAGAAATCTACCCTCCAAAAACCTCCACATGCCAAATTTGCTTTCAGAGAAAGGAAGGGCTCGAGTCAACTTAGAAATATTTCTTGCCTTCGAAAACCTCCACATGCCAAACTTGCTTCCATTAACCTGATAAGTTCTCGAGTTATTCAGAAATTTGTGTTTCATATGTATGGAAACCCCTCTCCCGCCCTTTCCAGATGGCGGAGGAGTCTCAAACTTCCATAGAAACATTTATCTCCTCCAAAAACCTCCACATGCCAAATTGGGTCCCATGTGTTTGATTAGTTCTCGAGTTATGCACAAAATTGTGTTTCATTTGTATGAGAGCCCCCCTTTTACAGAGGGCGGAGGGGTCTCAATTTACCTTAGAAACATTTGGCAGGTAGAGGTTTTTGAAGGCAAGAATTCAAAAACCTCTACCTGCCAAATTTGGCTCCATTTAGTTGATTAGCTCTCGAGTTATGTAGAAGCTTTTGTTTCATTTGTATGGAAGCACCGCCCCCAACCTAACAGAGAGAGAGGAGGGGCCTCGGACTATCGTAGAAACATTTATTGCCTTTAAAATCCCCGCATGCCAAATTTGGTTCCATTTGCTTTATTAGTTCTTGAGATATGTAGAAACTTCTGATTCATTTGTACGAGAGCCTCCCTTTCTAGAGGAAGGAGGAGTCTCTGACTACAGGCATACCTCGATATAAAGCAACTTTATTTTTCGACTTCTAACGTACATTTCTCACAAATGAGTGTTTATTTATAAAAATAATTTCAACCAATAGATTGGAAATTGTCTTATTTATCCAATGGTCTTACTACTTTTCTTGAATGGGCTGTAGTTGGCGAAAAATCGATGAAAGAAGTCAGAAAATAAAGTTGCTTTATATCGAGGTATACCTGTACCATAGAAATATTGCTTGTCTACTAAAACTTTTGCATGCTAAATTTGGGATCTTTTGCTTGATCAGTTCTCGAGATATGCAGAAACTTGTGTTTCATTTGTATGGGAGCCACCCTTTCCAGAGAAGGGAGGGGTTTCAAAACAACATAAGAACCTTCCGGTGTCCAAGACGAATCCAACAAAGCAAAAATCTTGCCAAACGGTCCTTCCGCTCGTGATTTAAATCGTGACAAAGGAAACCCAAACTTATTTTTATTTATATTGATAGGTGGTTGAAAATCATTATTTTGCCCTATGTAGTGAAGAGAAGAGAGAGGCTCAATGTGCCAAGTAAATTGGTTATTACATTATTTCTAGCATTTTTTTTTCAAAAGGGTGATCTTACAATGAGAGGCTCTCTCCTCACTCGCTCTCTTTAATTTATTACAGCGCCATTATAAATCTTTTGAGGGATTCTTTAGTACAAATAGAAACACAACAGTGCTGGCTACCCAACTCTACAAATATTTGAATGAAAAACGTAACGCTGAATGGAATATGAATGAAAAAGGAAGTAATCAAAGAGAGTCTCTCAATTGCAGGTTCGCCCTAATGAAAAAAAAACCTAGATTTGTAAAATGCAGCTTGCACGAAGTGAAGCACTGAGACGAAACTTAACTGGATTCCAATATGTGCGAAATATTTTCTATATGTATCTTAAAATGTACTGTATAAGAGGCTCATTTGGTTCGAGAGTTAAAATATATAAGTGTATGTATGGCAAGACGATGAAAGAGATTTCAAATCTCAGTTTAGAGAGAAGGAGAGAGTGAGTAAAGAGTAAGCATGGGAATGACAGAGAACGCTATACTCACGCTCTCTAAAAATTTGAAAAATGAGAGTCGTTGGTATGTATGTGTATTTGCACGTGGAGAAGCGAAGAAGCGAAGATTCATTCTTTAAGGTCGGTCGTATTCGAAAGAAATTTCTTTTTCTATCCCAAACCATTGTCAATTCTGTTTACTGAAACGGAAAAGTGAAAAATAGAACAGAAATGTCTACAGCAGTATCCACCTGAAAAGAACGATAAGGGAACGTCCATTAATTACGTCACGCAAAAATTGACTTTTTTTAACCCCCCCCTCCCCCCTTTGTCACGTTTTTTGTATGGACCACCACATTTTTTTGTATGGATCGTCACGTTTTCTCAAACCCCCCCTCCCCCCTTACTGCGTGACATAATTAATGGACCTTCCCTAATTAAAATTGGAATTTGTAAGGTTTCCACGCAAACTAATGGGAGTTGTCACTTTTACTTTCGGAAAAATATTCTGCTCGGTTATTCCGTATGTGAAGTTGACATTTCGTTCCACGCTGATCAGTTGTCGAAATTCCGCTTTGTAATATTGAACAAAATTCCGTAACCTCTTTACTTTTGAGGTCGACACTGGCCTTTAGACGATTTTCGGGAGCAAAGGACGTCTTTTCCTGAGCGTTTTCGGCAAAAAATACTCATAAAAAGAGTATATTAGTTTAACCTTGGATACACGGTAGAATGAATTAGCCAAATTGAAGGGTGAAATATATTTTGCTTACCTTTTTTATCACCAGATGGTTCTGTTGGAAGGTGCCAAGTAAATTATGGAATTATTTTCATAACTTCCATCTTGACACATTTGCTTAACATGTGAAAGGAATAGTTGTATAACCAGACCTACTGCACTCCGACAAAATAGTCTAAAGGTCAAAAGTAAGCGTATTTTCTGGGATGTGCTTGCTCCTACAAACAAAATTGCACCAGAAACAGATTCAGGGAGTTCTTACCTTCCCGTCGGTAGTGGATATAGATTTTGGCATTTCCAGGAAATTTATGTTATATGTCATTGATAACAATTGTTATTTTCGACCTTTTGACGATTTTGTCTAGAATTAATGTGAGTGTATAAAGGGTGTGTCGATAATTATTGCGAAACTTCAGGTTGATTGGTAAATCAGCTATATTTGTCGAAATGAAACTAATTTTTACGTAGGACTGCGTCTTTGTTTTCTATACAAGGGTACATTTTTTTTAAATCGCTTTACGACCGTCACCAATCGATCGGAAATATTCCTTAGCATCAACATCCATAATAAAAGTCTAGACTGTATTCGGCAAATTGGTTCTACATCAATAATTCTATCTGGGAAATATAAAAAAAACATAAAAGTTTAAGGCCTCATTGACGACCTAGAACATCATGAATCTGAAGAAGTTCAGGAAGAAAAACTAAATGCCTTATTAATAGTTTTAAGCGTTGTTTTAGAGCACGGTACATATGCATACTTTTTATTAAAGTTTTTGTGATAAACGTTAAATATGTTTGTATTGTTCTGGGATGTTCTAGGTCATCCAAAATGCACTTGGGTTCAGAACTTCAGATCTGCAGATCTACAGCTTATTGGGCTATATAAGGTGACTTTATTTATCAAACATATTCAATTGGAAGGTCAAAACACAATATTTCATAATTTTCTGATCCTCTAGGTCATCCAAAGTTTCCTGGCGTTCAGAACTTAGGGTTACCAGTTGTAACAGTAATGTATAAGCATTACAAAGTTACAATAAATATTCAAACATATTCAATTAATATTTTTAAAGGTGAACAAACATTCTAAAGCAATATGACATGTTCTGGTTCATTCAAACTATCCTTGAGATCAGAACATAGGACCTAGAGCTGCAACAAAAACTACGCTGTGTATTGAAACACATGCATTGAATATCTTAGAAGACCAACGGGCATTATGAAATAATCTTCTAGGTTATCCAAACTATCCAAACTATTAATCCAATGAGAGGTGACGATATGCATTCAAACACATTCAGTGAATCTTCTGTATGGTCACCAGTCATTTTTTTTTAATCGGTTCGTTTATTTGTTAGGCTCAGGCGTGTGTTACACTTTACGGAGCCGATATTCAATATTGTTGTAACATAGTTTTACTTTGTGTTATTAGTAAAAAAAAGGATGCCAATTACTCGTGGCTAGGTCGAGGTTAATGGGTCACATTATCATTTGGATAGGGCCAGGTAGATAACTTATTTAAGCCATTATTTGCTGCTTTTGGTTGCGACATCTACCAAATCCTTGATCCCTGTAGTCCCTTTCAGGAACTAACTTGCTGGGGAGGTACAAGTAGCACGGAAATAAAAGGATAGTATAACTGGGACACAATGGTAGGGAATTTACTAGAGTGGGAGGAAGGAGGGTGATGACGTTACACTCTTAGATCAGACAAACAAAGGAATTCGCTAATCGCTTGCATATAGAGAAGATCACGCATTCCCAAAACATCTCTCACCTCGCGGAAAGGTTGTCTACCTCGGACCACTAGGGTATCTAATAGTCGTGCTCTGGAGGCATCAATGCTATCGACGAGGTTAATTTATGTGCGTCAAGCGAGTAGTGGTTGGACATAAGTCTTGACATCACACGAATGGAACCGCAACTTACATGCAGACCTTTGAACCCCGATCCGACGAAAAATTTGGAATAATGGAATGTAACCACTGCCCAAGAGAATTACTTTTCCAATCGTTTTGCCAACTTTGAAGAGAACTCTGACGTACCAATGGAAAAAATTCATCATGTGAAATTCTTCTTTCAAAAATCTCGCCTTCTTGTGCTTCCAAAATTGCTAGAGAGTCCGCCTTCTCATTGCCTGGAATTGAGTCATGTGAGGGGACCCATACAAAGGTAATCTGAAATGATCTTTCGACCAACGTACACATCTGCTCTCTTATTTTTGAAAGAAAGTAAGATGAGTGCTCACTGTTTTTATAGACTGCAGGGCCTCAAAAGAACTGAGACTGTCTGAGAAGATGAAAGTCAGCAGTCAGTATCAGATTTTTATTTATTTTATTTATTATTCAAAATATACTTGTAGAGTAAGGACTTCTCCTTCAATGGTCAAGTTCATACTGACTTGAGTTCAGAACTCAAAATATACAGTAGTAACCGTAGCCATTTGGGCTATAAAAACTAAGATAACGATTCAAACATATTCAATGAATATTTTAAAACGTCCACAGATATCATAGTATAATCTCGTTAGGCCATTCAAAACCTGGACTTCTGGTAATTGTAATAGTAGCGTTATGGGTTAAGTTAGTTTGTTTGGCATGAATATCCCAAGATTATGTCAATTGGTCTTCCAGAGCATTCATTGAATATGTTTATCGTACCATTGTAAGGTGGATAAAGCTACTGTTACAAATGAAGATCTTAAGTTCTGAACTTCAGGACAGTTTGGACGACCTAGTATATCAAGAAATAAAATATATATATCCTACTTTTTTCAATCATTTCCATGTTATTGAGCACTAAGTAAATCAGAACACACCGAATTGCTTGTATAATAACGCTTGGAAAATTTTAGACCTGAGAGGACTATTTCAAAGAATATTGAATTGTACAGTCTTAATGGCTTACATTTAGTTGCGTAAACCTACGTCATTATTCCGAACAACCCAATGGAGCTGTACCTTGTAGTTTATACAGTTGTTCAGTATAATTATTTATTTCGGCTCACATACTTCAAGCAGTCGCATTTCACTTGCCGTTGATCTTTCAAGTAGGGATCTGCAACCTTGGTCAATGGCCCAACCACTCCAACTTGCGTGCGAAAAGAGCATAGGATTTTCATCCGATTGTTTGATGCGTAGGCACACAACTCCTTGATTCCCTGAGGAGATACTTTCTCCAAAACCTTCCAGTCATCACCCTCGATTACATTAAAGCCCGCTCTCGAGTCAATAAGAAAGCAAATGGGACAAATGAGTCCAAGCGACAAAGGATCAAAACGTCACTAAGAGAAAGGTCGTTGACTCGTTGAAATAGAGGAAAAGGAATGGCGTAGCATAAATTAGTACTACTTGTTTATTTTATCTTCAGTGATCCTTTTATTGGAACCTTTCGCTAGTCTTGTTTTAACAAGAACGAACTTCCTGTACCTGATCGTTATTTGAATTGTCGGTCCAACCCAACCGCGTTGACCCGTTTCTTAATCTGGTGAACTACAGGCGGTTACGACGATCTTGAAAGGGCCTGTTAGGATACAATGTCTGTTGCTGGCCGAAGTGTTTGTCCTGGTGATCGTTTTTCCGTTTATTAAACTCTTCAACCAGTCCACAGCAACGTAGTTTGAAGGCACCTAGGCCGCTCGTTGATTGGTTCTCGAGGGTGCCCAAACCAGTCGCTGCTGCGTCCTCGGATATGAACGCCTCTTCTTTTGTCGCAGATTGTACGATGTAAATAGTATCGCGATTGAGGTGCGACCAGTGATGTCCATATCCTCAGTGTATTAAAGAGAGATTTTAATTTTTCGACACCAGAGCTCTTCACTCTTGTTAATATTCCCCACTGTGTTTGCATGCAGATAGCGCATGTGAGTGTAACAAAATGGTTTTTATTCGCACAACACTCGATCGCTCCTGAGTGAGAAAAAGAGCTCTCACATTCACAGAAGCGAATGCAGATAAATTCCCTGACCCGTTCGCCCCATTGAGCTCACTGGCGTGAGCTTTTTTGCTAATATATAGCAGTGATTGCAAATTCGCTTTTAAGCTACACAACAGAGGAAGAAAGAAGAATGTTCTTCCCACTTCCTTTTTTTCGGACATTTTCTACAACTCCCTTTAAATCACACCAGCGAATCATAGAAAGAGCACTGGCGCATCCTCGCTCAAGTGTACGCGGCAGTGATCATAGGCGAGAGCACTTAGGCGAAGACAGATGAGAGCACGTGAGAGCGTTGTCGTTTGAAAGAGAGAGTGATACACTCACTCCAAGCCATCCCATCACGGGCGCACACTTTCACTCTGTCTATTTACCACCGAATAAAAGAGCACTTTATCTGCGGTGAGTTATGTTTGTATTCTCTCTGAAGGTACAAATCTCACGCGCTGGTGTAACATTAGTGCGAAATTCCATCTCTGGGTGCGACCAGCTCTCGCTTATTTTCTATTCGTTATACCTTTGAGGAGTTGAGTGCGAATCGGTCCCAATCACACGTAACTGCCGACTCACCTTTTGCCTGTCGCATGTTCGAAAATGTCTCGAATTCAGCTAAGGTATAGATCATCCCTTGAAGGTAGGCGTCAGATCCGGTCGGAGATTTGCCGCTACTAGTAATACGAGTAGTTCCTCCCCCAAAAATAGGAACAGCATTGAGGAAAGGCGAGCGGGATCCTTGGAGTTAGCTAACAAAGCAGCGATCTCAAAGTTCTCTAGGAACCACTGCCAAGTTTCCCAGAGTTTGTTTGCTGGTACATTTTTCGGGAAAAGGGGGATTTCACAAGGAATGCCTGCCTGGCCCTCAAATGGTTTCTGCGCCACTCCTTCGCACGATATTCCTCTGCCAGAGTAGCTTCAACTAAGTTCAGGGGTACATTGATGGAGATCCCTGACCGGAAAGTAGTATTTTCCACGGAACGAATGAACTCAGCCATCATCGTTTCCGTTTTGGTTACACGGTCATGGAGCATGCTTTGGTTTTCCGTTGCCTCCGGGATAAATCCATTACTTCCTAGAGCACCATCCTTTGGAGGTATTCGTCCGGGTTGTCTTCGGTTTAATTCTAGATTATATTCATGCGGGTTGTCTTCGTGTGAGTTGCCTCCATCCGCGTTTCGCTCGTCATCTGGCATTGCGTTTTCGTAGGCGAAGACCCCCACCAATGACTCCGAATCATAAAATAAATCGAGTCTTGCGGATCAATGCCATCGTCCGGAGTTCTGACGGGCTTTCCATAGCTTGACATGTCTGAAAAAAAAAATCATGTTGTTGTTGTTGTTTGTTTGTTTGTTTCTTCGTCCCACACACGGTCACTCTGTCTCGCAAGTTGACCGACAACGGGGAGCACTGCACATGTCAATTCTTCGAGGCGATTTGAGGCTTCTTGGCAGCTCGTTGCGGAAGCTCGTTGCCACGATTCTTCGCAACTACTGGATGGCAGCCCGCACTATAGAATCTGCTGGCAGCAGTTGGAATCGTTGCCTCCCCGCTTCGGCCATGATCGAAAGTATCGGACTGGTCACGGAAGCTCCGGAAGCATACCGAACTATTTTGTTGTAAGCAGGAGCGAGAGTCGGCAAAGTTGATGGTCCCCTCGGCTCAGTAAGCCTATACTGTAGGTCTGCTTCGCGGTTGGCACCGATCATCATCATTGAGACTCACACGCTTTCATCACCATCTGACAGTGTTGCTTGAAGGTCAAGGTTCGATCCAAGGTAATACCCAGATCACTCAGCCGGTTGGTCCTTGGAACGTTGATTCACTCGATGTTTATGTCACGTGCAGGCTCCCGAAGTTCATTCGGGTTGCAGTAAAATATTTGCGACTTCGTACATTGGCTGACATGGCGTTTGCACAGTCTGCCGTCAGTCATTAAAGGCGCAGCTATAAAACAACACCATGCTGGAGGTGCCTGGGTTTGATTCCCAGTCTGGTCTAGGAATTTCTCGCCTCCCTGTACGAACACATTATGAATGAAAACTTATTTTGATTATACTTTACTGTTGTTTCCAGAACTCTCACCGAGATGTTGCCAGCCCTCTGATTCAGCATTTGCATTTAAAAAATTGCCTTTTTTCGGATGGTGATGAAAAAAAGCTAACACAGATAATTGCTTTTGATACATTTCCCGTGGAACGTAGTTAACCGGAACATTCGCCATGGCGGACTAAAACATTCGTGTAGGCATGTTTTTGAGTTCTTTCTTCGTTTTATTTATCAATTCCTCCTCAGTTTTCGCGACAAAATTGTTGGAGTAGATCTTTCGCTTTAGGTTGGCCCAGAAGTTCTCGATGGGTTCGGAGCTGGGGGACGTTTGGGGGGTTCGCCGACTTGGGTACCACATCGTTATTCAGCTGCTCCATTTCCTCCAACGATCGCTTCGAGTAGTGGGCCGACGAAAGATCCGGCCAGAAAACCTGGTCTTCACCCTCATGGTGTTTCTTGATTAACGACGCAACTTCCGGCAAGGATTTCGTACTATAAATTTCCCCGTTCACGGCCAGTCCGGAGCGAAAGAAAATCCCTTCTCGCTGATTTTCAGCTACAGCAGCGCCTTCTTGGGGAACTTGGCATGCGAGATGAACTTCAACTCGTAGCTCACTTCCTTCCATTGGCGTAATTACTGGGGGTGCCTAGGGGGCCAGGCCCCCTCCAGAATTCTGTAGCCCCCCCCCCAGGATTTTTCCCTAATATATTTCTAATTTGAAATGAAACACTATTTCAAATCTCTGCGAAATAGTACGATTTTTTTCCCAGTGTTAGTTGTTTTTGTATGAACGAATGATAAGCTGATATACGACAGCCCATAAATGGTTCAATGTAGTTTATAACTCAATAATTTATTGATTTAGGATGATAAATATACTCAATCGCTGCATATCATAACTAGACATGATCTAGACCGTAGCCAGGATTAAAATTAGGGAGTATGGCAATCAGAAGCCGCCATCTTGTATTTAAAAATTTTGTTGGTCATCGATTCCCGGTCTATAGACATTATCCAAATTCCAAACTATTGCATATCGGTATTTAGTTTTACACTATTTCGTGGAAAAGCATTTCCCGGAATTCATTTCCCAGTGGCAATTTTCTAAGAGGCCATTTTTCTAAGGCCACGTCCCAGAGGCTACTTTTTGGAATGAATAATTTTCCTTAATGGATCTCTGTTCTTATTTTTATTGGAAAATGATTAACTGAAATCATTTTCTAGGGGTCTTTCCGCAGAGGTCATTTCCCGGGAACAATTTCCAAGAAGCCATTTTCCGGAATGGCTATTTTTCAGAGCGGATATCTGTCCTTTTTTTTCGGAAAATTCTCTGAGGTAAATTCCCATAAGCCATTTCCCACAGGCCATTTACCTGACGCCATTTCCCGGAATGACTTTTTTTTCGGGAGATGATTGCGTTTCCAAATCCATTTCACAGAGGCTAAATTTGATTGCCCAGTCAGGGAGGCAGTTACCCTCACCTGCTTTCTTGCTGGCTACGCCTATGAACCTAGATTTCGTTCGGGATACATGAGTTTACCAGATCAAAATCAAAATAAGAACGCAGAAGGCCCACTTAGGAATGCAGCAGGCATGGTGTACAAAACTAGATTAATTAATTCCTTCTTTTTTATCGCCCAGTAAGTTTTTGAGAAATTTTTCTTTTCTAAGTTTCAATTCTATTTATATTTAAACTTCAAGATTCATAACTAAAATAATAGCGACAGTAAAAACTATAGCCTGTTAAGTTGAAACATAAGATTTGAAACACTTTTCTATATACGTATTTTAATTTTATTATTCAAGAAGGTTTGACAATAATGAGTTTTGTATGAAGGTGCATTTTAAATTCTCGATATTATTTTCTCTTGTACGAAAAATTAAGTACAGTATAGATTCCCTAGATTGATTAGAAGTTTAGAATTTAACGAATATAAATAAGCAAAATATGGAGATAGAAGTTTATTCATTAATGATAATATTTTCAAAAATGTAGTTTTAGAAGTAAGGTTATTATATAACCAGGTAAATTTCTGTTATCATAATATTTGTTGGGGTAGACTTCAGTATCACTTGTTGTCGAAATATACTGCATATGGGCCTGTGTGTCACCCCCAAGAGGCAATTGTAATAATTGATCTATTCACAACACAGTATTGATGAAATGCATATAATAATTCTAGACTCATTTCTGGAGGAGACTTCAGCACTGTCAACATAGACGGTATTCTGAGCGTCGTTTCCAGGGAGTGTTCAAAGTTATTATATAATAGTCTACTTAGATATCTTTTATTAGAAATTGATTCAAAGTTATTGGGTGCATTATTACAGGGATGGGTACTATGAAATGGGAAATTCTACATCTTTTATGAAATACGAAGACAAAATATCTAATACTTCAAATGGTGCTCACGCGGTTGACATGTGCTAGTGTGACCATGGTATTCGTCCTAGTAATGGGAAATGTTGGGAAAAGATCCAGCCTGTACAAACAAGCTGTCATTCAGTTCCGTCCAAGAAAAAACAACTCAGTACATACTCTGCTTACAACGCTACTAATGAAATGAAATAAACATAATTGTTCATGATATTTTATGCATTTAAATTTCTTGAATTTTGTTGTAACAAAGTTTATTGAAGTTTTGAAATTCTAGTAAGTCGAATATGTCTGAAGTTATTAGTAATCGAGACCATCTGAAGAAATCTGCACATTAGATCAGACGAAATACGCGATATCTGTCGAAGATAAGCAAAGGTAGTTGAATTAAATGGAGATTACTAATTTCTCTTCTAATTTTATAGTTACAAGTATTCCACTAAACAACTCAAACACTATAGGATTCGAAACTTCTATTTATCTATTCCTTTCTGCAAATATAAAAAAAAAAATTTGTGATGCCGCAATGCAGGACTTGTCGAAAAAAATATTTTTAGTTTTCTAAGAATTGTAAGAGCTTGTAAAAACAGTGTGTTCCCATCTGCATTCACTTAGTAGAGACAGAGTTCCGATTATTTTCTTATAACAGTTGGCTTAAATTTATTCTTAAGGTTTCTTTGAAAGATTTGATTTTCAATCAAAAGCTTCTATTTTGGCGTTATTGGTGTTGGCTATTTTGGGTTATTGGTATTCTACAGCTTTTCATTCAAAATTGTCATATCTGCCATTTCTTTTTATCAGCACCAAAAAGATGGATTGAACAGAAATTTTGACAGTACCTCGAAGTAACCTGAATTTTGAACTGTCTTAAGTTTATAAATTTTGAAACTCAGTTTCAAGTAATCCAAACCAATAAAAATTTTGATATAAATTTAAAATATTTATTGAGCCAATGTAGTTCTTTGTAGTTTGAAGATTTTTTAGTTAAAACTTGACTCTATATAGATTCAGGTCTATTCTCCGCCTCGGATGAGTTGAGTTGAGAGAATCGAATAGGTTGACTACATTCTCCATTTGATTCTCACGGAATAATACGAGATATTCTCCATATATTCATATTCACCAAACTCGATTCTCTTAAGGCATCTCGACTCACCAAGGGGAGGAAAAGACCTAATTATACGATTGAACCTGTTCTGATTCTTCAATAAAAATAGCATGTTACAAACAATTACGCTACATTCACCTTTTCAATATTCCTATACACGAAAAAAAAATCTTTGGACAGCCCCCTCCAGGCCCCCTCCAGACTAATTGACTAGCTCCGCCAATGCTTCCTAAAATAAGAAGTGCCTTGCCAGCCGTTTCCATCCAGGGTGAGATAGGTCTCGTCGTCCATCACCACCGCAATGTCGCGATTCGCCGGGAAAATCGAGTTGACCATCTTATTCAGCCGCTGCCGCTGCATCATTTCGATGCCCTGATTGTTGCCTAATAGCGCCAAGATGTTGTAAATGCCGGAACGGGCGTATCCAGCGTCCACAAAGTGCCGCACAATGTCCGATTTCGACGCGGCGGGTACTGTTCTTTGAACGAAGTTCCTTCATTGTTTTGGCCATCACGGTTAGAGTTCGACTGATGGTTTACTATGATTGATGCTGCATGGGTAGTTTCGTCAGTGCGGGTGAAGGTAATCCCATGCAAAATCGGCAATTTTTGTCCTTTTTTTTAAATGTAAATGTTAATGACAATCTTTGCAAGCGTTTCATCTTTATCGTTCCTTGGTTCATCAAACTTGCTCCACGCATATTCCTTTATCACCCAATTAAAATTCTTCTTCTTTCCATTCACTCATTCACAGGAACTGGCGGCCCCTCGATGGTCCACGAAGGCGAAGACGCACTGCTGACCTGTGTCGTTATGACTCCCTACAACAACGATACGGTCCTGTGGCGGAAAGGGCCGAATGAAATCCTGTCGGCGGGCATGAATCGCGTTACGAGCGATAAACGCATCAGCATTTTACACGATGACTGTAAGTACCAATCTACCTAATTCACAATGGCGAAAAATGTCCGACAACAAACGCATCCTATAATGTCGGTGGTTCCGGTTATTTATTTGATACGATATAAACGTTGGGGCATCCCCGCTCCCAACTCCAAATGGTTCCGAATAAATGAGAAGGAAAATACATTGAAAGCATTTTTGTCGCTCATTTGGCGCGACGACAATTTTGGCTCCCTCTGCTCGTAGCAATAATCGTTTCTCATTAACTCTCATGGTAAAATGAAGTTGGGTAGCAGAGAGGTGGATCCAAACTACGGCCAAAATTCCAAGCGACAAAAGATGATACCGCCGTGGGAAATGGAACAGATCATGATCATCGCACACGAAACGAGTATTAGGTTTGCCTCTCGTACGCCTCGGGTATTAACGGCATTAACACTTGCCGGTGATGTAGCCTGGTAGGCACACTGAATGAAGTTTTTCGAACACTCTGAAAGGAATATTCCGCCAATAAATTTTTGGCAACTTGCACATCGTTTCTACCTTCGGGCCCAGGCATGAACACGGTTCATCCGGTGTCGTTCCAGCTTTGCCCGAAATACAGTTATCCCCCACCACATAAAAAAGGTGTTATCAATAACTCCTGTGTAATTTAATTAAGAGACAGCTCGAAGGTGCCAGCAACGCCATCGCACCTACGTGACACCAAACAAAACGCTCGGGCAAACATTTTGTCGGTGAATCCGGGTGCTCCGTTTTCAGGACAAACATTTTCGTCACATCATTAAAGCTCGCTTAGGAATGTTTGCCAAAATTAAACGAGTACACATCGTCGACTCCGCCGGGTAACGACTAGCTGGCAAACGACGAGGTGAGAATTGCTCGAGACAAATACGCCAAGAGTTATGTTATTTGCTCATTACCTTTCCCGTGGCAGTCGCCATAAATGAGGACAAGCAATGAATCGGGAACTTTTCTTTTTTCGAGAAAATAAATAAGTAGGGCGAAAGGATCTACTAAATTTACGGATTACAATTGAGGGACTACACGTTCCTGAAAATACTGCTCCCCGGACGGGGCGGGGGATTAGCGGACGCACGAACGCAATGTGCGCCATCTCGTTGCCGAAAGCGTTTGAAAGGGATTTAATTAAAAATATCCCGAGTTACTACTGGCGTTTCTAATGGTTTGGAATTCACGCGAGATATGGCAATTATTTCAGTCAGCCTGGTCTAGTCTAATGTCGAAACCAATTAAGGTAGCGCAAAAATATAAATTTAAAGGGAACAATGCCGTGAACGAAACAATTTATCTCGAATAAAATGCCAGTTACGGAAGGCCACGGGAGAATTATTTTAAGATTTGATTAATTGATTCAGATTGAATTTCTTTCAGAAGACAACACCTGCGTTTTAATCCATTCAAACTTTGATGAACTTTTTAATTTGACGAGTGCTAATTTGAGTTGCTGAAGTGTTATTCATTTGATTGAGTTCCATGGAATTGTGGTTCAAATTGTGCGAATGCCCTCCTGTGATTTTGTTTGTTTTCAATTGGGGGTATTAGGGCCATAATGGGCATCTTTAGCGTAAGCCCATTTTTATTATAGCATGTAACAATTATGTAACAAAATATTAAATTCATTCCATTAATTATAAACTATGAGTTTGATTGGCTTAGAATCAAACAATAATAATTAAGTAAATTGAAAATATGTTTGTAAGGTTCACAGATAAAAAGAAACATTCAATGTTCTGCGTTATCTAATGGACATACTAAAAATCCTCGATTTGGTAGAAAATAATGGGATATTTCATGTGAATTTAAGCCAGATAACGCCTGATTCTAGCATGTTGTATGAAAGATTGCAAACATTGATGTATGTCGCATAAAAGAATTTCAATGTTTATGCCTTCTTTGCCTTGAAATTCAACGAAGGGAAATTTTACGGGCTTGTAAACATTTATTATTGATTGAAATTTAAAATTTACAGGATAACACGTTGAGTTGTATATTAAACAATAGTCAAAATTTATATTACAGGTATACCTCGATAGAACGTACACAGATAGAAAGAATTGAATTTTCTTTGTTATCTACAGTGTGTCTCACAATATTTGTCACCTTTTTTCAGTCTTGGTTTATTTCATCTGGGCAATTTTAACAGCAAAATTGATTAAACCCGTTTTGAGTGTATTCTTTTGACAGCTTATCTCTGACGATAAAAAAGCGATTCCGTTTGTTTATATTCACAGATAAAAAGAAACATTGAATTTTATGCGTTATCTAATGCACATAAAGGGAATGCTATATTTGGCAGAAAATAATGGGAATGTAAATTTAAGCCAGGTAACGCCTGACCAAGCCTGTTGTATGAAAGATTTTAAACATTGTTGTATGGCTCATCAAAGACTACAACCAATTGCGTTGTTAACGCCTTCTTTGGCTTGGAATTAAACGAAGGGAAACTTTACGCACTTGTTTAAATCAATTTTTTTTTGTGTTTATCAGCTACAATGGAAGCCATACGGGAGGAAGTTTTAAAATAACATTTGCAAAAGCTCAGACCGTGTCAGATATTCAATAGCCTTAAACAGTTCGGAGTGAGTAAGCGTTTTGTTTTGAAACGGTTCAAGGAAACTGGAAATGTCCATATTCAACACAAAGAAGGTGCCAGACGAACTGCTAGAACGAAAAAAAAAGATCAAAGGTGTGAGGGATTGAAAAAGACGTAATACGGCCGTATTTGGCTGTAAATTGAGCAATCAATTTCAAATGTCTCCTGCTTCAATAAACAGGCTTCCAGACATGATCTGGAATGCAAGCCGTACAAGAAATAACGGGTTCATGGGTTGAAGGAGCGTCAAAAGCAAGCCAAACTCCAAAGATGCAGAAATCTTTTGGCTCAGCATGGTGATTGAGAGATTTTATTTTCGGATGAAAAGCTGTTTCTTCTTCAGGACAGTCATAATCAACAAAATGATCGACTAAAGTCTTACCAATATTTCAAGAGACAAGCTAGCTGTAGAACGCTATAACAATGTATCGAAAATCATGGTATGGGGCGCCGTTTCACGAAAAGGATAACTTCCTCATCTTTTCATAGAACCAATCGAAAAAATCAACACTGAATATTACATCGAGTAGGTTTTGATGAACCATCTGCCTCCTCATGATTGAACGCTGTATGAGAATACACCATATTGATTCCAACAGGAGTCAGCTCCCACTCAGGCAAAGAAGACATAAGCGTGGTGCGCAGAATATTTGCCCGATTTTAGCACAAGCGAAGAATGGCCTGCACCTTCACCGGATTTCAACCCACTTGACTACTTTGTATGGGATTGGATGCTTCAACATATAGGCCCTACGAAAGGCCCTACTTCAGATCGATTCAAGAAACATTGTGTTGATATTTGAGACCAAATTCCTCAAGAAATCGTGCGTGCCAGCAGCGATGGGTTTACAAAGCGTTTGCTCATACTTATCAAGAAAAAAGGCGAAAGATTTTAATTGAATTAATATGGTTTATTTCTGTAACATGTATCTTTGAAATGAAAAATAAATGCCATTATTTGGTTGATTTGTATTGCTGAATTCCCATTTTGTTTTCGTGACCCCTATTGTGAGACACCCTGTAAAAAAAAAGCTCACAAATCCATTTGTGTGGACATTACCCCTCAACATATTAAAATCTTGAAAGTACTCCGCGACGCAAGCAATCCATGATTGAAACTAAAACTAGCCATACCAAATATAAAAGTTAAAAATAATGTAAATGATGTTTTTTGGTTGCATTCTTTATTTTATACATTGAAAATGTATATTATGGACAGTTTCTTAATGAACACTAGCTTCAAGTAAATAATCACTCTCAAGTCTCCGAAAAAAATAAATTCCGAAAGTAAAACCTGGCCACGTCAACTTTCGTGTAGTCGAGTAATAGTACACGACACTGAAGAAGTCTGTACATTGTAGACAAAATACGCGTATATGTCAAGATAAGCAATAAAAGTAATTGGAATAAAATGGAAATTACTAACCTTTCTTCTCATTTTCTAGTTTCAGTGTAGTTTTTTGAATTATTTCAAGGATCAGAAAACTTTCCACTTTATTTCGTGATACAGCACATTGACATTCTTGTTGCCTTTGGTAAAATGGCGTCGGATCAAGTGGAAGTGTGCAAACGAAATGATGCAACTCTGGAAAGTAAACATAAACAAATACACTGTCAACGAAAATAAGGGAAGGTCCATTTATTATGTCACGTAGTAGGAGGGGGGGGGGGGAGTTTGGGAAAACGTGACGATCCATACAAAAAAATTTGAAGGTCCATAAAAAAAAGGGACAAGGGGGGGGGGGGGGTGTTATAAAAAAAATCACTTTTTGCGTGACGTAATTAATGGACGTTCCCTAAGTCATAAGTAACACATATTTACCCAATATTGAAGTTTGAAAAATTTTGCATTTTTTTGCTGTCACACCCTTTATATTACACGAAACTCAGAACTGCCTCCCCTGTATTATTCATTATTTGAAAAAAAAAAAAAATGAAAAAAGAAGAAGTGATACACACTATCAAAAAGTCATGTAAATGTGCCTTGATACCAATAAACGCAAGAAAACATAAGAAGAAGAAAAAGACAAAAAAAATTAATTCAGTCTAGCACAGCTCTTATTGAGTTGCGAATGTTTCTGTTTCGTAAGAAATAATAATATATAAAATCTTTCATTCAATTCCTCGTTGTATGGACTGTTCATTGAAGAAAATGTACTCCTGTTTCACAGAGGAAAATATTTGTTTTTCGATAAAATTCACAAGCCCAAAATGAAAATCAACATACATAGAACTAGCTTCAGATTTACTTCTCAGTTCTGAAGAACGCTCGGACTGTTCTCTTGATACCTCCCATTAGACTCTGCATAACTTTCTCCGTGGCTATCCATTGTGCTGCAGACCTAATTTTCTTGAAGCATTCAACAGAGCTTGCTTCTCTTCCATTTGCTTACCATAGCAGCACACTTGTTGTAAATCGGTTTGAATTACTTCAATGTGACTCAATCAAGTCACAATCAAGTTGCTGAAACCAATTATACCAGCTTTGTGCTGCTTGGGTAAGATGTCGCTTGATGATTGCCCAGTATTTTCCGATAGCACGCCGTTCAGGGCAGTTTGGGGTATTTTGGATGATTTTGGATTTTTTTCGACAGAATAAACTTTTCCTTTTTGCGCATCTCCATCGTAATAAAAGCATAGTGACCAGGTGCCAGATCCAGCCAAGATAATCAAGGATCCATCCATATTCTTTTGGTAGATGGGTAGAAGCCGTTTTTTTATGCATTCTTTTCTGAAATTTTCATAGTTTCTTGTGGCCGTTGTGAAACTTGAAGAAATTTGACGTACGTCTCGTCGTCCATCAAAATATACCGGTTCGGCTTCTGAAAAAGAACGTCATACAAATTCCGTGACCGTATTTTCAATGAAGCTTTTTGTGAATCTGTCCTTTTGGGTGCTTTCTGCTTTTTGTAGGTTCTGATACTATTACTTTTTTGATATTCTGCGTAGTTCCAACGCTGATGACCACATTATTGGCATTTTCACGAACGGAACACGGTTTATGCGATTTCAACAGGCGTACCACTGCCAGTTTCTTTTTCTGGTCCAATGCCTCCTTTTTGTGTCCAAATTTCAGTGAATCTTCAAGAGAACACGTTTCCCCAGCCGTTTCTCCTTGTTCGCAATCTTGAACACTGCAGATTTACTGCACTTCACGCTTTTTGCAAATTCTCGAAGCGACAACTTTTCTGATAACCATTTCTGCAGAATTAATCTAGTTGACCTGAAGCTAGTTGATAGGCTGATCCGACCCATTGCTTGAAATTTCTCACTTTTCAATTTTTTAAATGGTTTTTCAAGGTAAACAATGTTTTTACACACTGAGTGTGAACTCACAATTTTACATTAAGTTTAACCCTAAACCATTGATAAACAGGTGTCAACTTTCTTTAATGAACAGTTCTTACGTCAAAGATGAATTACGCACGAACCGTTTCAAGTAAATTTCCCCTCACAGAGCACTGATGGTTGATTGATCCCGAAGGAAGAAACGAAGACTCGCGTTGGTAAAATCCACACACGCATTTTCCTCAACTCTTCTCACACAATTGTGGTATGCATTTTCACATCACGAAGATTGTGTCACCTCGAAGCAATGTCAAATGCGACGGCAGAAGATTATAATCGGTGAGGATCAGCACAAATTGTTCAAAAGTTTAATGAAAATGAACTTTCTTGCAGAATTCTATAAGAATTTCCCATCATTTTCAACAGAAGTTTAGATTATCTATTCAAATTATGTCGTTTTGCAAATGGCCAAACGTTCCTGGCAGCACTGGTGACGGTTAACAAGGTGATGCCACTCAATGAGGTCTATACAGGTGGCGAAGAGCAAGGTGTTTGTCGGTATTAGTAACGAAAAATGTGTAAACAATCCATGATTTCGGGTAGTGACGTAAAACTCCAAAAACAAGCGAATGATAACAAAGCAAGTTAAGTTTTTGTCCGCATCGTTTTAGTGCACGAAATGGGATTTTTCAGCCTAAACCTTTTTAAAAATGTACCAATTACCGAAAATAAACATTCCAACTTGTGTTTTGCTGCTGATGTAAGAGGTAGTTTTTGGAGATCTACGTCACGCGTGTTTACAGAAAACAGGCTGTGCATCATCTCACTACCCCAATGAAAGTATTTTGCATTACACTAATACAACTTAACCACTTCTTCTCCACCTGTATAGACCTCATTGGATGCCACTGTCAATTCCCTCGCGACTGGAAATGAACACTCCCGCTTCACTTTACTCATTGTTTGAGTATAATTGTATGCTATCTCTTCTTCTCTCACGGCAATGTTACTCA
The DNA here is from genome assembly GCA_034211315.2 of Aedes japonicus. Classification (NCBI taxonomy): domain Eukaryota; kingdom Metazoa; phylum Arthropoda; class Insecta; order Diptera; family Culicidae; genus Aedes; species Aedes japonicus. Next base: position 28,550 of record JASCZW010003990.1, read on the forward strand.
ATTTTCGTTAAAAAGTGGATCAACTCAATTGTACTCAAAAATTGAGTAAAGTGAAGCGGGAGTGAAGGTCGAGTGGAATGACAGATGCATAAAAACAATAAAAGCATATGGATATCCACAACAATAGCATCTTGAAGAAAAGTTGGAAGTGAATAGGAGTGATTGATTGAAAAGTATTAAATTTGTAAGGAATTTGTAATTTGTAGACATACCGTGAGTAAAATTTTCTATTTGACTATAGTTGTTGCTAACATTAGATTACTTTTTTCATAGAGGGTGTTCCGATCAAGATTTGGTCAAACAGTAACGTGTGTGAGTCGATCCATGTTTTTATAAATAAGTTCATTTCTTTTTCATTTCTTTTTCATTCAGCTAAGCTTCTTTTTGCACCGAATCCAAATTGCCGGGTCTTTCATTCAACACCTGTCATAAGATTTTTTACAGTCTCCTTGTCCACTTTACTCGCCGCAGAACGCCAGTTTTCTTTGAACTATTTCTCGATCACATCGAGTCTTCTTAAGGTTCCACTTGACGATGGCCCAATATTGTTCGATTGAGCGGAGCTCTGGCGTGTTGGGAGGGTTTTTGTCCTTGGGCACCTCTTGAATGTTGTTAGCAGCATACCACTCCATGGCCTTTTTTCCGTAATGGCAAGATGCCAACTCCAGCCAAAATAGAAAGCAACAATTGTGTCACTTCAGTAAAGGCAGTAAACGTTTTTGTAGGCACTCGCTCAGATAAATTTCCGGAACGGTTCCGGTCGCAATGTAAACGTTGCTCTTCAAGGCACAGGTACAGATGGCCTGCCACACCAGATATTTCTTCGCGAAATTTGATAGTTTAATGTGCTTGAAAATATCTGCCACTTTTCCCCGTCTAATTGCCGTATAAAATTCCTGTCCAAGATGACGTAAGTTTCATTGTCCTGTTCCACGCAATCAAACTTTGTCAGCAGCATCGTGTACAACACTCGCGATCGTTCTTTGGCCAACGTGCTTTGTTCTTCGTCGCGATTTGAAGTCACCACTTTCTTGTAAGTCGTCCAGCTCGTTTTTTAGCTCTATCCACGGTTGAAGGCGTCACTCCCAGCTTCTTTGCGACATCTCGAACGGAGAGGTTGGGGTTCCACTCGATACAGCGGGCAACTCTTTTTGTCGTCGCTTTGGCCTCCAGCTTTCGATTTCGCCCCGATCCATCTTTCCTGGCTGTCGATAAATGCTCACCGAACACTTTTAATACGTTGGTAACAGTTGATTAAACCACATTCAACAATTTCGCCAACTTGGCGTGAGAGTAGCTTGGATTTTCGCCATGCACGTGCAAAATTGTGATGCGTTGCTTCTCTTCCTTCGACGACATTTTGATAATGGATACTACACGCACACATCTTTAAAATAAGGGGTGTGCAAATGCGTCAAGTTTAAATCGACCAAATTTTGATCGAAACACCCTTTACATCCATATCCCTTGAAAGTTTCTAACTTGAAAAAAAAAGAGTTGTATAGTTTTGCATGATACATACAACCAAATGTCTTATTAAGCGTTTCTAAGCAAACGTATCCTCCCTTAGCTCAGTCAGTAAAGGCGTAGCTACAAAGCAACACCATGCTGGAGGTGGCTGTGTTCGATTCCTGGTCTGGTCTAGGAATTTTTCGTTAAGGAAAATTTCTCGACTCCCTGGGCATAACGTACTTGCCACACAATCATACTAATGCAAAAATGGTACCTAGCATCGAAAGCTCTGAATTAATAACTGTGGAAGTGCATCTAGAACACTAAGTTGAGAGCAAGCAGTAAGCTAATTGTGAAAGCAATAAGCTTGAGATGCTAAAAAGAAGAAAGAAGAAGCAAGCGTATAACTAGCGAAATATCGCTTACAGTTGAAAAACTTTATTAGTAGCGAAATATCGCTTACAGTTGAAAAACTTTATTAGTAAAAAAAATGCAATCGATCGTTGCATATTAGGCTGAGATAATGGACACATACCCTAGCTCTTTATTTCTTGATGTCTTGTTACAGAATGAATTATTGGCAATTTGTTGACTGCCTTTTATATATCCGGATGCTACGCGTTGCCAGGCTGTCCACGGTTGCTGTAGTTGCTTGTTGTCCGACTACTATGATAGTGTCCAACATTCCTCCCTTCTTATTTCCAGAACAGGTATGGTTTAAATCTTTAAGGCACCCGAATCATCCTCGGTTGATGGTTGGACATCTTCTTCTTGTTCCAATTCAGGTTGTTCGATCTGGCTGGAACCTGCTTCTGGTTCGGAAATGACTTCAGCTCGTTCATGTTGACGGGAATCTTCTTTGTATTGTGGGTCCATTGGCAATTCCTCAACTTAAATTTAAGGCCGTGGTTGCGTCTCGGAATGAACGTTTGAGGTTTGAGGTGCGGCTCAGATGCTCCGTCCATGCCACTCGTCCAGCAGCACATTGGGGTTGACACGACCGATGACTTCAATAACCCCGCCGGAAGCCCACTGCCACACACCTTTACGCAAATCAAGAGGAGTTCCACCGTGCTTCCGATTGAACTGCTCGTCCCGGCGATGATTGAGGAGTACAGGCTTCGGTTGAAGGTGGTGAAGGAGATCCAGGACTGTCTTCATGTTGCGGCCAAGCATCTGCTGCGACGGTGTCTTGTCATTCAGAACACGACTATGGGTAGTGCTGTATACCTGGAGGAAAGAATTCCGTAATGTTTCCCCCCTTCGTTGATTTTGTGCAGCGACCTCTTCAAGGTGTCCACAAATCTTTCTGCCTGACCATTGGACTGTGGATGATACGGTGAGATTCGAAAGTGTTGAATGCCGTTCTTCCTGTACAAAGCTGCAAATTTTTAAGACATAAATTGGGTGCCGTTATCGGAGTCAATGATGTTAGGAATACCAAAGCGTGCACATAGCTCATTCAGGAACTCGATTACTACTGCTGTAGTTGGGCATCGCACGATGCAAATTCCTGACCACTTTAAGAAGGCGTCCACGAGTATCAGGAAATATAGACCGCTCAGTCGATGTCGATGTGAATTCGTTCCCAGCAATGTTTTCATCAATATTCGGCCAGTATATGTGGCTACATAGCTTTCATCCGCTCCATTCCAGGATGTCCTCTATGGAGTTTTTTGAGCATTCTCTGAAGAAAATTTTTCAGAATCACCAGACGGTTGGACATTATAAAGGCAGCCCTTCACTACCGACAATACATCTTGATAAGCGGAGAAAGGGCGTACGGCAGTGTTGCTATCGTGTTTGGCAGGCCATCCACGCTGGATATGCTGAACCACTTCTTAGAGAATGGGGCACTCGAGAATTGCGTCACGTACCCAGTTGAATGTCACAGGTAGCGAGGTAATGGCTTCTTGAAGTGGCGGCGTCATCTTCCAGTTCGATCGAGACAATGATGAAATCCTCATCCGGTTCAACGTAACTATTGATAAGGTGAGATAGTACGTCGGCATAGCCAAATTGCGTAGTGGACACGTACTATTCCAAAATTATAGCATAGAAGTGTCAGTGCCCAACGTTGAAGACGGTTGGCCGTGTGAACCGGAATTCCGTTCATCTGTCCAAAGACCCGCAGTATGGTTGATGATCCGTTTGAAGAGGAAACCTGCGTCCTAACAGCATGCGATGGAATTTTGTCACGGCGAACACCAACGGAAGACCTTCCTTCGCGATCTGTCCATAGTTTGCCTCCGCGGGAGTGGGAGAGTGGGATTTCGCCTTTCCGCTGGATTCTGAACCTGAAAAGAAGGAAGAAATACTGAAAATGTAAGACTAGATTAGTTTAAAAACCACTTTTAGGCCCCTTAAAATAATCGAATTCCAGCTTTTAGTTAATTCGGCGCTTGAATTTATTGTTTCAATAGGTGACCATTTTCTTGAATGGATCTGCTTGTGATAAATTTCAAATGATTAGTTATATCAAATTAAAAAACACTAAGAAGTATTCATCATAGTGTGAGAAAATAAATCAAATAAAAAATCATCAACACCAGTCCATTCAGTCCATTCTTTTTTAAACTTAAATCATCCTCACTACTCATCTACTCCAATTTACACTCGGTAGAAGCGGCAGAGACAGCGACAGTGTGCTCTCCATTTATCCAGTCGCAGTCGGTACCCACTGGAAGGGTAGAAACTTGTCAAGTCTTCCGAAATGATAAACAAGCAAAGGCGGTAGCGGGCATTAGTTTTCCGAGCTTAATTTATTGTCCACTCTTTGTTCTGTCCGAGGAACTTTTCATTTTTTTTTTTTAGTTTTTGTCATCTATGTTCTCTCCTCAACACGATGGATGGTGAGTCCGAGTTCACTACAAAAGAATGGAAACTTCAGCGAGTCAGTCTGTTGCTGAAATGATATGCAAACCAGTCGCGATAGGATTAGGCTGAGAAATTGAATCATTTGGCGTGGAAAACAATGTGAATTTCCTTCAATATTTCAGGAATTAGTTGGATGTTAGTTTCGCTTGTTTCCATTGGCATGTCTGATCAGAGAACAATACCACAACGGAAGAGCTGTTGAATCATTTTTAATTCAACCAACCTAATGCTAGTGTATGTATGGAGTATGGAGTCGTTGTTTCCCAAGTGCTAACTCACTGGAAAGCGGTGACTTCTCCCGTATGGATAAACTGTGCTGGCGTGGGTGTGTGTATGTGTGGGTGTGTATTTGCATGTCATCAGCAGTGATGAGACCCTACTCAACCCTAGGACAAATAAAAGGGTGTTCCATTCGAGGAAAAGCGTGAAACTTTTGACATGTGCACTTTCCTTAAATTCCTCGAGCTTACTCTCAACTACCGAAGTTGCCCGCCATCATTGTCGTTCTCGCTGGCTGACAAACGGAGTCATTCAACTTTCGGAACCCCACCGCACCAACGTACAGACGATGTTTCATCGGGAGATGGTTTAAAACGCTTCGCGGAAACTTTATTTAAATTTATTCAAGTGATACTTGCACTGGAAGCATGCATGCCATTGTTTTGCTTAAATGAATAACTCTGTACTGAAACTCGTTTGTGATCACGTCAATGTAATTCTGGTGCCGGGCACTTGACGTGAACTTAGGAACGGCATGTTGCTCAAATCCAATGTTGCTGTCAAATGCAGTACATATTTAATCCATTATGTGAAAACATAGCACAGTTTGAAAAAAATGGAATTTGCTGCATTAATTGATGCACATAAAGAGAAAATTTCGTGTAAATTCATGCCAGATTACGCCTACATCTAGTCTAGTGTATGAAAGATTGCAAACATTGTTGTATGTCGCATGCAAGATTGCAAACATTTTTTTTTGTTTATGCTTCCTTTGGCTTGAAATTAAACGAGGGGAAATTTTACGTGCCTGTTAAAATTAATTATTGTTTTTCTGTATGGATGAGCTTTAGAAAAAAGTATTTTTGATTATAAAATAATTAACGCAACGATGTTTTACAAACCTCTCGCATGCAAAGTTTTCCATCAGATAACTTATTTTTTGAGATAGGGTTTGTGTCCCTTGATTTAGCTTAATATGAAGCGATAGATTACAATGGTAATTATGACTCATAAAGCAATTGAGCTGGACACGATATTCAGTTAGAAAAACTTTGGCTTAGATAAGACTAAGTTTGTGAATGCAACTCTGCCTCATGATTTAAGTTCATTGTTAGTGACAATCATCGGTAAATTTATTCATTTTGAGCAATATTCGCTATAGTAAACACATAATTTCACAAGAAAAATAATACAAACTACTTTAAAACACTTAATTGATGTACACATATGATCGATCGGTCATTTTATTTCAAAACATTATAATTCCTACTAAATAGATATTCTATTACTGATGTTTAGGTTTGGATAAGCCGTTTGAAAAAAATAAAATCACTTACTAATAAAATTCCATTATAACTTTGAGCCATACATAAGTTTTACAATTTAATGAATACATTTGTTTTTGTCTTGATTACCGAGATTTTCAGCTTCGGGCTGGTTCATCTCCCGTCGTAGTCAGTCAAACACCAATTTTTGGGCATTTATTTTCGTAACTTCTCCGGGGGTGAGATTCGAACTCGTGACTAGGCGTGAGAGGTATGGATGTTAACCAATACGCCGGGGTCGCCCCCAATAATGAATACATTATTCTATAGTTGGAAACATAGAAGTAAATGAGTCCCTAATATTGGGTATTCGATATTCTTGTAAGATGTTCCTAAGGGGTGTCCCACATCAAATTGCATCACGGAAAAAACGCTGTAGAAAATTAGCTAGTTGACTAATCCTTCACAAACTTTCAGACAATAAAATATAACCCATTAGTAAGCTTTTTTACATACTAATTTCATCCAATTTCAAACCCATAACTGCTTGAGGAAAGAAAGCAGACGCCTCTGTGAACACTTCTTGAGATAGATCTCCCCGTTGACAGTCCCAAATGTCAGATCACTTGCCAAATAATGTATTTCTTGGCAAACTTTGGATGTTTCTGCTTCCTTACTTCCTCCGGAACATCAAATTTATGCTGGGCGGTGAAGAACAGTAGCCCCGCCTTGACGTAAGTCTCATCATCCATGATGTGACAATGGGTGTACAGTTTTCGGCCCATGAATTTGCCATCGTATTTTGCCGTTCATCTCGATTTGGAGCCTGCTGCACTTTGTACGTATGCAGTCCCTCCCGGCCCTTGGCTCTCGGAATAAAAGACTTGGACGGATTCTACTTTTTGGCTACATCCCTGACCAAAGCATTGGAATACCGCTTAAACGCTTTCACAACACGCTTGTGATCCTGATCACTAATAGAACATCCATTCTGACCGCATTTCAACTTCCGTTCGATGGTCAGATTTTCGCAGTAACGTTTAATCACACGACTCACCATTAACTGCACGATTCCGAGTTATTGACCGATGTCCCGATGAGAGAGTTTAGGATGTTCCAGATGCTTGCGCAAAATCAATTCGCAACGTTGCTTTTTTGTGACGCATTTTTTTTTCCAACTTTCGCAAAACTGACTGCGATAAAAATACAACAAAAAAACACTCTAACACTCTACTTCTACCTAAATTTCCCAGAGAAAATACCCAACGGCTATCTCTTGACTCAAAGTATCAAAACGTTTGATTCGAATTCAGTTAGGTAGTATCGAAAATCGATAATAATTGGTCCACTGCCAAAGTAGTACTTCACACTTAGCAAAATTGTTCAGGAATTTTCTTAAGAAAAATAAAGTGAAAGTGGTATTTTGAAAAATACTGGGCTCTGGTTAAGCGGAAACTCTTTGAAGGTAAGAGAAAGCTTCCAAAAGAAGTTGAAGAATCACCACCACTAGCGTATTTGAGGATACGGTACAGATTCTGATGGCGGGAGAACCTTAGAAAGCTCGAAAATTTGACTACTAGACTAGAATTGTACTTGATTTTTTTTCTGACTGACAGTAGGGTAGGTAACGACTTAAGCACCCCGAGACCCTATTCCAAGCACGGGGTTAACGTTAACCTACAACGCTCATTTTTTTTAGTATGGTGCTTCACTAGATGGAGCACCATACTGCAAAAAATGAGCGTTGTAGGTTAACGTTAACCCCGTGCTTAGAATAGGGTCTCGGGGTGCTTAAGTCGTTACCTACCCTATCTTAGTTTCCAAAATTCAACGTAGGCAGGCTTCTTCTTAAGTGCTAACTTTAGTTCGAAAGCTTCGAAGAACTGTCATTTAAACAAATATTGAGGAAATCAACAAAGTTGCAAAATATTAGATGTGCGAAGTTTAAAGACTGCTCCGATAATTATAAAAACACTAATAATTAACCGTCAACTCAAAAAGTGTTCAGAATTCAACCAACGTTTGGCTGCGTTATGTTGTTTACATCCAAAATAAAATGATGTTATCATTTTTTTTTTCAATTTGTCGCGCGGAAGTTTGAAAATGCATGCGTGCTGTGTCATCATGGACGATAAAACCTACTTAAAATTCGATAATAAAACTCTGGCGATAATAAAACTCTGTTTTAAATCTCGTCGAAGGGAAAGGATGTTCCTGGATCAGTGAAAGCCAGTTACACCGAAAAATTTAGCAAGAAGGTAACTGTGGGGCAGGTCATATGACGATGTGAAAAATATATGGTCCATTCATTACGACAGGCACAATGAATGGTCAAATCTACGAGAAGGAATGTCTGCAAAAAGGTTGCTACCGTTGATCAAACAGCATAACAAGCCTACAATCTTTTGGCCTGATCTTGCATACTGCTATTACTCTAAATATGCACTAGTACAAAAGGAACAATGTCGCATTTGTACCAAAGGAGATAAATCCACCAAACTGCCCAAAAATTCACACTATCAAAACTTTCTGGGCTTTAAGGCGAAGCTGAGAAAACACATGAAACCAGCGGAAAGTGTTGAAATATTTAAGAAAGACTGGCCAAAAGTGATGAAAATGGTAGGTGAAAGTCGTTTGCTGAAGCTTATGAGTATTTAGTGTTAAGGGAAAAGTTAGAGAACTCGCATACCCTACGAAAAATCAAGCAAATTGAAATGAACATGGAAAGAAAACATTGTTTTTTGGTATGTTTGAGAATAAAATAATCGTAAATCACAGTATGGTCTTTTTTATTGGAGAAAAAAAATGTATATATATTTTTTCGAACAGTCTGTATGTATTTAGTAAAAAAGGTTATTTCGAATGGCGAGTTTTCCTAAAATCCTACGTTTTTTAAGCCTTCTAAAAAATTGCTTCGACGCCCAGGCAAGGCGGCCTTACGGAAGCATGCACCTTCGTCATGACCGATGAAAGATGAATGTCAGCATGTTTGTCAGCTCCTTTTGGTCTTGGCGGGGCCTCCCTAAGCTCAGTCGGCAAAAGCGCAGTTACAAAGCATCACCATGCTGGAGGTGACTGGGTTCGATTCCCGGTCTGGTCTAGGAGTTTTTCGTTAATGAAAATTTCTTGACTCCCAGGGCATAGGGCCACACAACCATACAAATGCAAAAATGATACCAGGCATCGAAAGCTTCCAATAAACTACCGTGAAAGTGCATTTAGAACACTAAGTTGATAGCACGCAATAAGCTTATTGTGAAAGCAATAAGCTTGAAACGATAAGAAAAAAGAAAGATGGTCTTGGAGATCAGCTGCTCCAAAAAGCGACTTGATCACTCCCTGCTCGCTGATCGTCAGCCACTGTAGAACCTTCTTCGGAAACTTGCTATGGCGGATATATTAGGCCGATTCCAAAACTGAGTTTCATGTTTGTTGCAAACTGCTTGTCAGGTTTAAAATTTGGAACTGTCAAAAGTAAAACTAGATTAACGTGAAATGGGTTTCACGTTAATGTTTCAAAAATATTAGTTGCTCAGGATTCTTGCTATGTCTTGCTCATGATTTGTCTTTGTATGTGTGTAAACAAAAAATGCAAATTTGACAGTCATCAGTCATAACATCTGGCACAACTACAAAGAAAACTAATTTAAAACAATGTTGCTTCCGTGTTTCCAATCACGGTGAAAATTTAACAGTCGACAGCTCTTTTGGACAGCAGTTTTAAATCTGTTGCAAAAATTTGCTCGAAAAGTAGAACTGCAACACAGAACTGGGAATGGCTTGTTTCAGTACCAGTTGTAAACTACAACAGTCAATACAAAGTAGAACAGCATTGGAATTGGCCTCATACGTCAACGTTTATCGCCTTGGTAGGGGACGTAAAGAACCCGGTCCCCGGCCACTCGTTGCCGTAGCTTCCAGTAAACACTTGCGCCATACCCCAGAAAGGAGAAGATATTATCAATGCCAGATCGGCTATATTCATCCCTAGTCCACTAATTCCTCACGATGTGATACAATTTTTGCATGGATATGAAAAAAAGGACTAAAGATACACACTACTAAAATGTCATGTAAATTTCTATCCCCTGAGACCGACAAACCGCAAGAGTCCTTTAGCACATAAGTTGAAAGAGACGAGAAAATAAATTCAATCAAACACATATTTCGTCGAATTGCGTATGTGTCATTTAACACGTAATTTTTCTCCACGTTCACCGACTTTTTACAAACATGAATTACGTCTCGTGTAAAATTCATCATTTTTAAGTGTGTATCAAAACAAAACAAATTTTCATTGGTTCCTGTATTAATTCACGATTTAACGAAAATGACTACACTCCTTGTTTTACAAAAAGGACTTTCCTCCAATGTGGGGGGAGGAAGGGGAGGAGCTTTCGGGAGTTGACCGGAACATTGGCCATAGCCGTCGTAAAAAGAAAGATGTTGGCACATTCTTAAACTATCTGGTCACCTTATTGATAAGCTACATTTCGATTTTCACCACGAAATTTTACGAATAGACCCCCCCGCCTCAAGTTGAGAACGATTGGAATCTTCAGACGCTCTATTTCCTCCAGTGATCGCTTCCCGTAATGTGCCAAGGCCAGATTTGACCAGAACACGACATCGTCCTTCACGTGGTGTTTCTTAATGAAGGCCGTGACTTCCGCTAGCACTTCGTGCTGTACAACTCTTCGTTGAATGCAAGATCTGAAAAGAGGAAGAGCAGTTTTGATACTGATTTTTAGCTAAAAGAATACCTTCTTCAGGAACTTCGTGTACGATATGTCCTTTACTTCACTTCTGGGGAGCTAGAAATTATTCCAACGCAGTTGCGCTTCGTCGGAAAGACATCCTTGCCGGGCACCTTCAGCCACTGCTTTTCGTCGGCCGTTTACGCTTCCGACACGGCCGGCCTTGACTCCCACTTCCTCATGACAATGTCCATGTTGGTCAAGTAATATTTGAACGCCTGGCCGGTCGCACCGATCTCCAAGCCCAAGGCGGGGAAGGATTTCAGACGAAATGTCTTCTACTTCAACGCTTGCTGCACATTCCGGTCACGCAAAACCATCGGAAGACGGGAAGCTAGCTTGTGCACGATGCTCTCACCTTTACGCAAGAGCACCAGGATCTTGTATATGGACGCTCGATTATATCCAGCCGATACAAACTGCGGAACGATGACGGACTTCTTCGCTCCGAAGTGGAGCCGGCGGTAATTACAAACCATAGGACGTAGTTGCTTCACTCTTTTCGCCATGGCTGCCTTAAACAAATTGATACACAAAAAAAAACAATCCCGAAAATGAAAACGGACCGTGAACTAGTTCACCTTTTCAGGAATTTTCCCTTTTTAAACGTTATTTATTTCATGATAACGTGATTCAGAACATGGTGTATTTTTTCATGTTCTCGAATTCATGACTGCAGCTCACACATAGAATTTTGTCATGTAGAGCTGTTAATTCTGTGTCCAGCCTACTTATAATTATTGACGATTCACCGGTAGACTCACCACTAGATGGCAGTATAATCACAAACTAAAACGGTATTATGTCAATATTGCGCCAATACAGTATAATTTTAGACTTGAACATAACGATAATAGATGCGAGCTCTATCCATCATCTAAACAGAGTTGTATCTGGAATGGTAAGTGAATTTACATTAGCATGTTTAGGACTTAAATACATCCTCAATGTGTAAAGACTGGCGCCCCATTATGAAGCAATACCAGCGCCGACCCTTACTTTGAAAGAAGCCGAGAAATCCTCTGCACTTCCATGAGTAATCACTGAGATGATGGATAGTTGGGAAAAGGTTCGCAGCAAAGTTTGTTTTGGTTGACGATACGCTAAATGAATGTGATTAGCACTATCCATCAAAAGCATAGGACCGCTCCAACAGGCAATAGCATATCGAACGCAAGTTGCACCGCATTCCGAATAGTCCGGTTTGTAATCCTTCTCGGGTGTCGAACATGTGCCCTCTCTTGTCATCGATGAACGTGATGTAGAATCGATTTCCACTAATCGAGTTCATATCGATCGGACCATTAATATACGAATGAATAAGCTCCAGAACATGCGTTGCACAAGATCCTTTCTTCGGATATGGTAACTTCGACTGCTTTCCTTTTGGGCATATTCGGCAATCTGCACTTACTCCATTTTCAAGCTTGATGCCGGATGCTAGTCCACTAAGTAGCAAGTTTCTTTAGATTCCTGGCACTAAGATGACCCATCCATTTGTGCCACAGCTGGGAGCTTCTAGCAGCATTGCACGATAAACAAATGTTAGTTAGTCACAGCCTGGTCCAGCTTGAATTGGTTGTTAGAGTTGCTCCTGGCTGCCGACAGTCCCTTGCTCGGAGTGTACACTTTGCAGCCTTTGCAGATTTGTTGTTAACTCCGGAGAAAGTTATACGTCTTTGACCGCAATGCTGCTTTGTACATGTCCGCCGCCGTTTGAAGATTAGCCGTTCCCCGGGCTACGATATCCATCGTACCACCATTACCAGTAATAACCTAACCGTTTGCTTGGTCAAGATTTGTTGGCAGTTTCTTGTTGCTCGTCATATCCGAATAGGCCGCAGAATCGAAAATCCAATCGATCGTATCCTTCTTCCCAAACGGATACCGCACCTTGCAAAAGGTTTCGCCTTTCCTTGTATACTTGCAGTCCCTTGCGATGTGTCCGTACTAGCTACATTTCTTGCATGACGGGCCCTTGCATGAAGTAGGTTGCAGCATTTGCTTCGAAAATGTTTCATGCCGTTTGTTTGTTGCGATGGCTTGGCTGTGTTTCGTGTTGCTAAGCACCGGTCGCTTTTGAAGAAGTTTGATCTTCACAAAATTTCCCGTTATGGCAATAAAATTATAATAAGCAGTGATTTTTTAAAAGGGATTATATGTTTTTGCACAACAAGCATGAGCATGAGCATGATTGACCGCCCGAAGTTGCTACTCCATTGTTGCCAGATCAGCGGTTATTACTCAGAGAATAAACAGATGATGCTTGGGACTAGCATATATCCTCAATGTGTAAAACTGGTGATCCCAAACTAAGGCAATACCGGCACCAGCCTCGTCCAAATGCAGGTCAAGTTGGGAATGGGTAGGAATATGTTGACGTGATACTCGCTTTGAGAGAAGCCAAGAAATCCAATTGCACTTCCACGAGAAATCACTGGGATGTTGTATAAAATGGTTGGGTTTGCAGCAAGGTCCGTTTTGGTAAACGGTGTGCTGAATTCAACTGACGTCGGCAGTCGATCCGATATTTAACAATGTTCCCGGGCTATTCTCTGTACAGAGATACACGTTAAAGTTATTCAAATGTTGGCACTGACTTAAACCAACAGTAATGATGCTGTTGGGACCACTCACAAGTGTGGGTGGTTCATTTAAGTAGATTATATGTTTTTGCACAAGTTCATTTAAACAATAAAACTTTTAAACATTTCAACGGAAAACATCGAGAGTAGAGTAAGACCGTGTAGAAAATTTAGGCTGAATCTAAAGCTTTGCAAAACAAAATATGCTCAGAAAGTAACGATCAAATGTCTCTTTCAGACAATTTACTCTAAACATTATATTTCAAAATCTTGTTTGATAATACGAATCTGTCGCTACACAGACTTCAATACTTCATCAACTTTATTTTTGGGTCGTATTGCACAAAATGCAGGAGGTATCCATGTTGCTCGAGATCTTTGGTGATTCAGATGTCGAGGTCGGAAAAAAGCTTTACGGCCCTCTTTGCAACATCATGCACAACAGTAAGGGTCTTAACTTGCTGTTGTGCTGTTGAAAATATAACAACCACAGTAATTTTCAATAATTTTAATGCACTTTTTTGTTCTAAATTGTACTAATTTCCATGAAAATATATAGCTCTCTTTTGGTTGGTAATAGTGAATAAATTTTCATGAACATAGCACATGAAAGACAAATGACTATGATACAGGGTGCGGCAGAAAATAATGCGGAAATGTTCAAACTTGAGTATTAGGTTAATTGGTGTAGCTAGAGACTTATTTCTGTTGAAAGTGTATTTTTTTATGTTTACTTTCAAGTGCTGCATCCAAACATTCTTTTTGTTTTATTGCAAATTCGTCAAAATGTTCGGCGAAAGAAGTGATCACCAGTTTGTTGCTCGCCCAGAAGAAGCCGAAAGAGATTGCCAAGGTGGTAGGGTGCCATTTGGTAACAGTTTACCGCATAAAAAGTCCCTGCAGGATGGTCCTAAGCAGTGAAAGCAGGAAAATGGACGTCCACGCTTTGCACGCACGCCAAACGTGATCAAATCGGTCCGTGCAAAAATTGCTCGCAACCCGGTGCGTTCCATAAGAAAACATGCAAAGGACGCCAATATTTTGGAGAAATCCAAGCGGAAAATCATCAAAGAAGACCTGCATGCATCTTCCAGAGCCAGAGTGAAACGCCACTTGATTACGGACCGGATCAAGGAACTGCGAGTGACTCGTTCCAAGAGATTGCTTTCCTTGTTGAAGATGGGACGAAAAGCTTTTCAGCATCGATGCTGTGACCAACGGCCGCACGGACCGCAGAAATTGGAGAACGTTCCGAGAAATGTGAAATTCAAATTTCATTCCAAACATCCGGCTGGTGTCATGATGTTTGGCTTGGTGGCGTCTAACGGTTTGAAAATGCTACCTGTTTTTATTGGTGCTGGAGTTAAAATCGATACCAGAGTGTATATCGGTATTTTAAAGGACCAAGTGGATGAAGGCCAACTTTTTCGAGGACCAAAACGTTGTCCTACAGCAGGATGAAGCGCCGTGTCACACGTCCAATCGAACCCAACAATTAAGTATAACATGAAATTTTGGCCGAAGGATTTGTGGCCCCCTAGCAGTCCAGATCTTAATTCGGTGGATTATTTGATGTGGGCATATGTTGAAGCACGAGCCTGCAAAACATCACACCCTAGTGTGAAAACCCTGAAGTCAACCATAACACGCACATGGCAGTCAATGTCGGAGGACAACATCCGAAAGGCATGCTCTGTTTGAAAGGACTTTATAAAGATAAGTGCACTCGAAAATGTTGATATTATTGCTTGAATTAGTTGAAAATGGGATTTGAAAGACATAGAACAAATTTTCGCATTATTTTCTGCCGCACCCTGTACACAAAACTGAACTAACAAAATACTTTTTATGGTTGTAAGGCGGAGAACATCAAACATAAGGAACGGGAGAAACCCCAACCTGTAAAACGAACTGCGGCAATCATACTATTAAGGCAAAATTCGTTAACAAGTACATTATACTGTAATACGGCACTTGGAAGAGAGAATAATTTCACTTCTTCTAATTAATTATAACACATGAAATTGAATTTCAGATTTCGCGAAAACAATTCATCAAAAGAATAACATATCACATTCAAAGCACGGGTTGCTACGATTTTTTTATTCCTGGATAAATTCAAATCCATATTTCCAATCGTTGATTAACTTATTGCATATCGTTCGCCTTAACAACGTTCAAACTACAATGCTGTCATAGTCAACGCCTGATGTCACATCTTTATCCTGCAAATGTATTCTTCCGCAAAAACTCACCGCGCAGTTTGTAGTGTTGAAAACGGTTCGACATCGATAAGTGTTATGGATGCAAAAAAGTGACACTTTTATTATCACCGATCAATCCCTCCGACAGCGACAAACCAGACAAAAACGGGAGCTGGCTTGAGTGCCAGACGTGGACTACATTCACCCGTTCATATATCGGATGCGATGATGATTGGTGAAAGATACAGGTAGTTTCCTGGCAACTGAATCATTTCCTTCATGTGTGGTACGTTACTACAAGGTAATCACCACGCCGTCGATCTCTGAAAGTGTCAATCACGTACATCCTGCCGTCAAATCGGAACACGTGCACTCCCCGGAACACGAAGGTGAAGGTAATGGCGCGAATCGAAGTGATATCCTTGTTATCGTGCAGTGAAAAGTAGTCTTTCTACCATGCGAGATAAAGTGATGAAAGAGGAACGAGATCTTGAGAGTTTGTTCGATAGCGAACGGACGAACAGAACAATATGATGATGAACCATCCTTGGGCTCAGATGCAATCGGTTGCTGGGAAAATGTGATTCGATACTTTCATGTACACATAGTCGAGCACGATACTGTTTACTTGGATTACAACCGGAGGAAATACCATGGATTGCAGAAGCGGTGGTTTATGTCAACATTTGCATGTGACTTTGATACAATATTTCCCTCAAACAAACCAACATTTGACTCTGGCACCAAATCATTAAGCTGCCTCTCTTCTCTAACAACGATTGCGATGGAATTGAGAAAACAGTACCACTTCATTTATCAACCCTACCAACGTACTTCCCTGAGTACAAACAAGCCATTGGAATCGGGTATTGGGATG
This sequence comes from Aedes japonicus, assembly GCA_034211315.2. Lineage (NCBI taxonomy): Eukaryota > Metazoa > Arthropoda > Insecta > Diptera > Culicidae > Aedes > Aedes japonicus. Next base: position 44,786 of record JASCZW010003990.1, read on the forward strand.
TTGGGTTGATGTCGCTTTTTCTAAACATCACATGGATTTCAGTATTCAAAACCACCCCAACCCCGGCAAAGCCATGCAAGGGATCACACAGAGAGACAAAAACCCATCAGCAAGAAGTGATGATGAACTCCTTTACGCTCCGAATGACCGGAGAAGCGATGATGAGCTACGTACAGTAGCAATTTTAAGCCGCACCTTGCGCACTAGTTCTACCGCTTCATGTTGGCCCTATCACACTCACACACACACACACACACACTCATCAACAAGATATGTGCAGTACGGTGGAAACAAGATTGTTTGTTTTCCATTTTCCTACCCGCACAGACGAGCGTAGGGCAAGTTTTTCCAATGGTTCCTTTATGCATGACGTAGATGAATTACTTAGACCAGTCCGAGCAAGCGTTGGTTCAGGTTAGAGGTTAATGATTTTGATGGAGTATCAGGCGTCTCCATGCAAACAACGGGGATTAATGGAGTTTGTTCACTATTGGATGGAGATCCATCTGATTCAAATCGATGTTGTTGAAATTTTAGTAACTGTAATTTCTACGAAATGGCGTCAAAAACGACTCAATTATGAGTCGGGTAGATCGGGTATCAAATTTTTCAAAAATAGGTAAATTCTTGACAATTAAAACCAGATTAATTCCATTTTGAGTGACTCCTTTCTATGTCAAATTTGAGTTGTAAAACGTAACCTTTAATCCTCATAGCTTCTCAAAATTCATTTCGTTCGCATCAGTACCCGGAATGTTTCGAACCATTCTAACGCGCTCGAAAAGTTGTCACCTACTGCTTTCGTTGGAATGACACATAATAGGCGAAGGAACCACATGTGGCCTGAGCAGCGAGCAGCTCTTCAGACATCCCAACTGATTGCAGCAAAGCATGATGAGAAGTGAAGCAAGCGAAAGCATACAGGTTGCAATATCTCCTCTCGGACGATGTCGAACGTTTCCATCGCCATCGTTGTCTATAATTCTGGAATCAGCCATTGCTTTGTGCACGTTTCCCATTGGCTGTTGGCGATTAACGATTGCTTTTCATGTTGCTCTAAAGCAATTTCTGGTGAAAAGTGAAATGTGACATTCGATCTTTGATTAATTGTCTACAGAAGAAGCACCATCTCCATACCGTTATATGCATTAGTATGACTAACTAGTTCTTGCGTACAAGTTGATCAGACTTCTGAGAACCTATAATTACCTGGGGTCTGGCTCGGTTTTGAGTAAACCTGGAGATTCCACATTAAGTCCCTGGGCACAGGCAAACCCTTGAGGTAGTTCAACTTCAACTCTCAGGTCCCAGGGTTACCATTTCGGAAAGAAACACACTAGTGTTGCCAGATCAGTGGAAATGCAGCCCAAAACTGCTTTAGAAAATCTCCAGTAGTTCTTATCGATGAACATTATAATTTGAAGTAGGTATCAATGGTCAAGTATAATATTTGCAAATAATTTGAAAATGTTGCATTTGATCCTATAAAGGGTGTTCCGATCAAAATTTGGTCAAACAGTAATGTATGTGAGTCGATCAAAGTTTTTATCAATAAGTCAAATTCTTTTTCCTTTTCAAGTTCAGCTAATACAGAATACAGGGAAATATTCAGCACAGCTTTTTTTTTACCGAATGTGGTTTTCCGGGTCTTTCGTTTAACACCTGCCATAAGATTTTGTACAGTCTCCTTGTCCACTTTATTCGCCGCAGAACGCCATTTTGCCTTGAATTGTTTCTCGCTCACAACAGCTTTTTGAGCCTTTTCAAGGTTGCGCTTGACGATGGCCCAATATTGTTCGATTGGACGAAGCTCTGGCGTGTCGGGTGGGTTCTTTTTCTTGGGCACCACTTGAACGTTGTTGGCAGCATACCACACTATGGCCTTTTTTCCGTAATGGCAAAACGCCAAATCCGCCCAAAATAGAACGGAACAATTGTGTCACTTCAAGAAAGGCAGTAGACGTTTTTGTAGGCACTCGCTCTGATAAATTTCCTGGTTGATGGTTCCGGTCGCAATGTAAACGTTGCTCTTCAAGCCACAGGTACAGATGACCTGCCACATCAGATATTTTATCGCGAACTTGAACAGTTTAATGTGCTTGAAAATATCTGCCACCTTTCCCCGTCCGGTTGCCACATAAAATTCCTGTCCAGGAAGCTGTTTAAAGTCTGCCTTGATGTAAGTTTCATCGTCCTGTACCACGCAATCAAACTTCGTCAGCATCGTCGTGTGCAAGTTTCGCGATCGTGCTTTGGCCGACGTGTTTTGTTTATCGTCGCGATCGTTGCTATCGTCGATTTGGAGTCACCACTTTCTTGTAAGTCTACAGTCCGATTGGTTTTTATCCGACAGTCGACAGTCCAGCGGAAAGGTTGGGGTTCCGCTCGAAACAGCGGCCAACTCTTTTTGTCGTCGCTGTGGCCTCCGGCTTTCGATTTCTCCCCGATCCAGTTTTCCTGGCTATCAACAAACGTTCACCGAACACTTTTTGCCATGCACGTGCAAAATTTTGAAGCGTTGCTTCTCTTCCTTCGACGGCATTTTGGTAACTGAAGTGCTGATCTCAAAATCAATATAGAGACATGATACTACACGCACACATCTTCTAAATGAGGGGTTTGCAAAAAAATTTAATGCACGATTAAGGGAATTGCGTCAAGTTTAAGTCGACCAAATTTTGATCGAAACACCCTTTACACTCAGTTGAAAAAGTTGAAATACACTTTTGGAAGGCGTTCCATTCATCCCATGATCCATTATCCTTGCTGATCGGGAATTTAGATTTGATGTATGAATCAATTTATTTCTTGTTTTGTTAAGTTTGCTTAGTTCCGGCAACAAATAAAAATTAATAAAATTAACAATAAACAAAAAGTAAGAAATCAGATGGTTAAGCGTCAATCTTTTGTTTTCGAGTAGCGCGAATCGAAGGGTGATGAGATGAAAATGGGATTGGTAGCCCTAGATACTTTACTTGTATTGAGGTCTTGTATAGTAAGATGATTTTGCTTATATTATTGTAGCTACACAGTTTTAAAGAAAACTGCAGTTTTAGAGTACGCATTGGTTATAGGCGATGTGGCCGAATTGGAATTGGAACTATCTAAAAAACCTAGAAATCAGCATACGTCGAGGCAGACCAATATGAACATGACAACCAATACAAAGGCAAGGGAACAGAAGGAACAGCAGAATGAACAAAACATCGGTGAGATAATTCATTTTTTGCTTCTTATTATTACGTTAAAACTCATAATTTTAGATATGCGCTAGAATTTAAAAAAAAGTTTGTTTTTTTTATTTGTGGACGAGTAAATGCCCTTCATGGATCCAATTGATACATGATAGTGTTCATGCCGGGCTTTTTGTAAATGAATATGACTACAGAATGAATGTGTATGAACAGGCATTCTTGAAATAGGTTGTTGGATGCACAGTAGAGCTATCATCTTTCATATTCAGGGCAAAAAATGTCTGCATCTATAAATAAAATATTTATTAAAATTGATGAGCAAAGGTGCACCTGTTTGCACTTTCCATTAAAACACTGCTGGTCTGTGGAATAACGATTGCACAACCACAATTCGATTTTCGCGAAGGTTTTCTTAGCTCTGTGCTTTGTCTTGCTGAATAGTGATTTTTTTCTTCTGCAAACCGGTTCTTTTTTCACAAATTTGTTCATCCAACTGGTCCAAAAGGTCGCAATAAGAATCAAAGTGGATTATCTTACCAACTTGAAGATAATCTATCTATAAAATTCCTTTTGCATCCCAAAAAAAACTGACGCTAACAAATTCTTGGCTCATTTCGGGACACCAAAACCAAAGCCTGTTTTTTCGCTATGACTTCTTGTGTTGATGCACTTTTTGGCATTGGTCGCATTGGTCGTCCTCAACGCTTGTACGGCCACGTTTCAACTAAAAAACCAATCAGTGAACATCTTTGCATATGTCGCAGTAAACCTTCTTAAACAAAGAATTTCATCTCTGTACGATGTTCGGATTTTTCCTTTGTTAAAAAATACACTGACTACCCAAGGAACATTGCTGGTTTTATCATGGTTTTAAAGCATTCTTGAAGTCTAATTCATGCTCTTCAAAACCCTTATAAAACCAAAATTGTTACTTGGGTAGTGAACTTCAAATGGCTTGTAAACTTGTATTTTTTTTTTTCAGTTGATGTTGTTTTGTGTTTTGTTAAAATATGTCTTTAGGTTATGCCGTAAAATTGTTAAGTTGAATGTTTTGCGGTGTTGATTATAAATAGCCATAATCGAATTTAATGGCCCATATTTTGCACATTTCTTTCGGTAATGATAAATTCTGAATATATTTCTGTATCTTAGTTTCTCAAAAGGTATTTAGAAGTTTAATTTTAATAAAATTTTAGTTAAATCATCTCGCTGCAAAACAATGTCGTTAAGAGTCGAAACCATTTCAAATTCACGACGCTGTTTCAATGTTTAAATATTCATGAGCATTCATTGCGCCTTATACGATGGAAGAGGAAGCATTGTCCCTCCTAATTTCCGAAGACCATTCCGAAGAATTCCTTCCAGATTTCATATTTTGAGAAAAAGTTTCACGTCATCAGCATTAATAAGCACTTTGATAATTTTCAAAATTAATGAATCTTGTTTACATATTGTATAACTCAAAGAGGGCCAAAATAAGAGCATTGCAGAACTCCTGAAGTGACTTGAATGGGATACCATTGCTTTCGGTTCAACTTCATTATTTGTTGGCGGTTTGTAAGGTTGTATTCTAGCCATTTAAGAAGCCCAGACTTTATACCCATTTTCTGCAATTTGAAAAGTTGCATTAAAATACCAATGCGATCAAATGCTTTGCTAAAGTCTGGGAAAAGTGTTTGCTATTATTTATTGTAATCAATGAATACTTGATCGATTCTAAAAAGTTTGATGGATTCAAAGATGCACACCTTTATAGAATCATTGTTGCATTTTTGAACCAAAAATAAGCTTTTCCAGTTCCATTTTCAGGTTCTTTAGAAATACAAGAGGAATGTCGGAAACATCTAGATTTGTAAGGGCATGTGAGATATTGAAGAAGTTCTTGAGGCAAGGATAATTTCGAAAAGATTGCTGTAGATGACGTTGACAGAAATTCGAAATTTCTTGCATTCCACAGTCAGTATTACGACTGTGTAAAACGTTTTATTTTTCCAGAAGGGATTTAGTGACTCATTTACACAAAAATCGTCTTAAACGTTGATCAACATGTCTTAACAACAGCTCTGTTTATTTATTTGGTTTACATTTAGAATCTTAGTTTGCTCGAAAAAAAAACTGCACTGTTTCATTGTCCTCAGCGGGTTGGCGAAGGATGCTTTCATTTTCAGAATCCAGAATTAAGCCAGCTTGGTGTTGATCAACTTTTGCGTCAGGAGAAAGCTGCGGTAAAATGTGTTGAGCATTTTGAAAAAAATATTCATTAGTAATTTTATTCGCATTGTCTGGGAGAAAATACAAAGAAGCGAACACGTCTGTTCCACCAGAGGAGCACTCTTCTTAAAATACAAAAAAAATAGCTTATTAATATATCTAGATGCGCTTTTTGTTTTCCTGCATGGCTCGTAGTGGTCGTTTCTAAATTGGTTTGTTTGTTTGTTTATTTTTATATATTTATTTTCCCTCGGCCTATTTCCTCACATAGTGACAATCATCGACACCAGGGAGACGACTCCACCACCTGGACCCTACCTAACGACTCAAGACCATGAGCCGGGACCAACGGCTTTACTTCCCTTCCGAAGGAAGACGTGACCAGATTTTTTCGCCTAAGAAAAACCACCGACGTCGACCGGGATTGAACCCAGACCCACTGGGGTGCCAAGTAGCAGTAACGCTTACCACTACACCACTGACACCGGTGGTTTGTTTGTTTTGTTTCAGTTTGTTGAGAAATGTTTCTGCTTTGAAACAAGTGTTGAAAAGTTCGTCACGATTTATTAACATTCATCTAAGTTATGTTTCATGAAAGCGGGGAACCGAACATTAATTTTGGACACCCATTTTGAAAATCCGACAAGGTCAAGCTCAAAAACTTCGATGTTGATGAAATTTGCTAAATTGACCGTGTACAAGGGTTCTCAAACATTTCCGTGAGTGGCATACTATCGATTAGCAAGATCATTGCAAACGTCGTAATGGAACTAAGGATCGCAAGCTGCATTTGAAGGTGTTGAGAACGATTAGGGCCAAGAAATTCAATGCCAACCAAAGCACCGTCAGAAGAATTCATCTGCGAGAAGAAGGATTTCAACCTTTTCGAGCCAGTAACAGTCTACTGAAGCAGAATCTAGTGACTAAAAAATGGGCCCGGAAGTTGTACAATGAGGTTCTTACAAAATACTAACGATGTATCCTTATGGATGACGGAACGTACGTGATGATGAATTATGGACAGCTTCCCGGACATAAGTTCTATACAGCCATTGGTCGAGGTGATGCCCCTAGCAAGATCAATTTTTGCCGATAAATTCGCAAGAAAGGTTATGATCTAGCAAGTTATTCGCAGCTGGTGCACTTTAAGCAAGGTTTTTGCGACAAACAAGACCATGGATTCCAAAATGTTCAAGCAGGAGTGCCTGAAAAAAAATGACCTAATTTGGCAAGCTTCCACTACATCCGAGAAGTACTACAGTAGAATCGAGACAACAGGGTAAATTTCATCGAAAAGGACATCAATCTACCCAAGAGCTCAAAATTGGGCAATTTTCGAACAGAGTGTCCAAAATATGATGAATGGTTTTCGAAGAAAAGTTAGAGACTACACACTCCCAAAATGTCTTGTAAATTTCTATCCCCTGAGACCGATACATGCAAGCGTCATTTTGCATATAAGAAAGAGTTGAAAGATATGAGAAAATAAATCCAATGAAACCCATTTTTCATAGAATTGCGTATGTTTCGGATTCAGAAGACATAATTTTACACGAAATCCTTGTTTACGTTCCCAAACTTTTTACAAACATGAATTACGTCTCGTGTAAAATTCATAACTTCTAAGTGTGTAGAACAAAACCAAATTGGATTATTTATTTGCTGTTCTTTCTTTTAAAGTGCAAAAAATGACCTTCTCTTTGAGTATTCAATATTTTAAAATATTTCATTTACATGGTTTCGAGATAGATCCTTTTTTTTATTTTAAATTTTAAATGACTCAAGCTATTTATACTGAATTGAAGCTCTATTGAAGCTTATTTTAACATAAATATTGTATTAATATTACGTCCACTCTGAGCTCGAAATGAATCCTGGAAAATGCTCCGCAATTTAGAGTTGGAATTTCTTCGCTTTGTGAACTGACGCTGAGTCTTGGAACAAAAATTGGAGTGGATATATGTGTAATCGGATGCTATCCTGCGCCTTGTTCCTAGCGGGATAACGGCAGAAGGACATAGTTCGCGAGCTGTCCAATTTACGTCTGCGCAGAAGATTTGTTAACAGTACAATTAAAAGATACATGTGGACCGCAAGTACCAAAAACCGTTATGGTGGGGGACTACTACTGGGGCTACTGTAATGACACCTGCCATGGTGAAGATCGTCCAGAGCCTTAAGAAAAATCCTCGACGTAGTGTTACTAAATTGGCGGAAGACCTCAACGTACGGATTGAACTCTCCGTCGGAAGTCTCCGTCGGATCCTGAAAAATAAACTTCAGACCAAGTCCTACAAGATCCAGAAGGGTCAAGAAATTTCGGTGAGGGAAAAACAAGAACGGGTAAAAAGAGCGAAGACGCTGCAGTACGACAGAGTTTGGTTGCCGGAAAGATCACGAGCCAATGCCGACGTGCTGACGGTCACTAGGCGACAGAAACCAGCCTCGGTAATGGTTTGGCCGGACTCCACTTGGAACTAACGGATGTATGTGAAAGATATTTTGATCCAAGACCGAGGCAATACCAGTGCCGGCGCTATCCGAATACATTTCAAATCTCGTTACGCCAGAGAGAATATCCAACACGTTGAAAATCTTCATTTTCATGAAAGAAAATAAACAAAATGCCGAATACTATCGAGGAATCACATCGCTCTGTGCCTGCTCAAAAGTCTTCGAGATCATCGCCAACTCGTTGTTTGCTAGTTGCGGACACTACATCTCTCCTCAACAACTTGGATCTCACCTCAGATGATCGATCTCAACCAACTTTACACTCCGGAATATTGAAGCTGGATCTCAGGACGACGTTGTTAACACGGATCTCAAGGATGCATTTGACTGGATTGACCATGCTGTACTCTTGACAAAGTTAGACAAACTTGGTGTGTGAAACAACTTAGTATGTTGGTTTAAATCTTGCTCTGTGTGATGATGCTCTGTGTGAAGATCGGCTCAGCTCAATCGCAATACTTCACTAACATGTCGGGCGTACCTCAAGGCAGCAACTTGGGACCAATGCTGTTCTCAATTTTCATCAACAAGATTTGACTGATACTTCCAACTAACTGCAGGTTGTTCTATGTAGACGATGTGAGAACTTATGCGGTTGTACGATACTTCGCTGATTGCTTCCGACTACAACAATTGATCAATACCTTTGGAGAGTGGTGCTCTAGAAATTTACTCACTGCGAGTTATAACAAATGCTTCATTAGGCAACGTCCATTAATTACGTCACGCAAAAAATGACTTTTTATAACCCAACCCCCCCCCTTGTCACGTTTTTTATATGGACCTTCAATTTTTTTTGTATGGATCGTCACGTTTTGGATTTGACATTGTGTAATAGTGCAATTTATGAACGTATTACAAAGTGGGAGTCTCTGAGGAAACGTCATTGTCGGATCATGGAAATAGGTCAACTTCTACATTTCGAAATCCGAAGAAAACAAACTGGGATCAATATGCACAACATTTAAACTCGGAGTTATTTACAGAAGGTGGAAAGATTGATTCAGTTCAGAAATTGGAATCATTTTCCCAAAAGGTAAATGACACGATTTTAAATTCTTTCCATCTTAGTTGTCCTATCAAGGAATCGTCCTCTAACAGGGATGTTCCGTGGTGGAACTTTAAGTTGGCACGTTTGCGTAAAACATCTCGTAGGTTGTTTAATAAAGCGAAAAGAACCTCAGATAGGACTCCCTTACTGAGTACAATAAAGAAATAAGAAAATCTAAACGAAGATCCTGGGTTCTAACGTGTGAAAACATAAGCAATACTCCGGAAGTCGCAAGACTTCAGAGGGCTCTTGCAAAGGATCATACGATTGAACTTGGAAATCTGAAAAATGAGGATGGAGTTTTTACAAAAACTCCTAGTGAAACGTTAAAGTTGATTATGGAAACACATTTTCCTGGATCAGTTTTGTGTGTAGATCCAATCAGAGATGGATCACTTGAAGGTGAAAAAAGTTCTACAAGGACATCTCAAATGCCTGTTGGAGCGAAAATTGCTGCAAATGACTTGGCTGACAAAATCTTTAAGAAAGTCAGGGTAGAAAATGCGTTGAGATCTTTTCAGCCTTACAAATCTGCAGGAACGGACGGGATATTTCCAGCATTACTTCAAAATGGCGAAGCAGTGTTGATCTCGCCATTAATTGAGATTTTTAAGGCAAGTTTAAGACTCAACCATATTCCAACTTCATGGACACAGGTAAAAGTTATCTTCATACCTAAAGTAGGAAAGCGAGACAAGGCGCATCCTAAATCATACAGACCCATTAGTCTTTCATCAATCCTATTAACGACTATGGAAAAAGAATGATTATATCAATTCAAATTACATGAACAAGCATCCACTATCTGAGTTCCAGTTTGCTTACCAGTCTGGTAAGTCAACAGTTACGGCACTGCATAGTGTGGTTTCAAAAGTAGAAAAAGCTCTATCGGTAAAAGAAATAGCACTTTGTTCTTTCTTAGATATTGAAGGAGCTTGTCCCCAAGGAGGAGTCCTCTCACCACTTATGTGGTCCTTAGTTGTAGACGAGCTTCTTAAAAGCTTAGAGGAAAAAGGTTTCGAGGTTGTAGGTTTTGCAGACAATATAGTCATTATAGTGAGGGGAAAATTTGACAACATTATATCAGAAAGAATGCAATGGGCCCTAAAATTTACCCAGTGTTGGTGTATCAAGGAGGGCCTTAGCATTAATCCAGCAAAAGTAGTAATTGTACCTTTCACTAGGAAAAGGAAGTTTAGTCTAAAAGCGTTTCAGCTAGGAGGATTAAAGATCCATCTTAGTGAACAGGATAAATACTTAGGAGTGATACTGAATGCCAAACTGAACTGGAATGCTCATCTTGAGTATGTGATCGGTAAGGCAACCAGTGCTTTCTGGATTTGCTCAAAAAATTTGGCAGAAAATGGGGTCTAAGACCAAAAATGATATCCATCGATAATACGTCCAAAACTATCGTTTGCTTCTCTTGTGTGGTGGCCAAAACAAAAGAGGCTACTGCACAGAAAAAGCTTACAAAACTTAAACGGCTAGTGTCCATTGTTATAACGGGAGCGATGCGCAGCACTCCATCAAATGCTTTGAATGCAATGCTAAATCTGCTGCCTTTGCGCGAATACGTGCAACTAGAAGCGGAAAAGAGTATGCTTAGACTTAAACGGTTGAAAACTTTCATGTCTGGTGATTTAGTCGGTCACCTGAGCATTTCACAAAGCTTTCAAAATGGGCCAGTGATGTACATGAATGGAGACTGGATGAAACCTGTGGAAAACCATGACATTCCTTACAACATATGTGAAACGTCACGTATAGATTGGGAAGTCGGAGGTCCCACTGTTCGTCATGGCTCCATAAAATTCTTCACAGATGGCTCAAAAATTGGAACAAAAACGGGAGCAGGAATCTTCGGCCCTTGGGTAGAAATCTCAGTGGCGATGGGAAACTATCCAACGGTTTTCCAAGCGGAGATCTTTGCTATAATAAAATGTGATAACGTTTGTCTGAAGAGAAAATATAGATACGCAAATATTTGTATTTTTACAGACAGCCAAGCGGCACTCAAAGCGTTAAGTAATTATAAATGTACATCCAAACTTGTCTGGGAATGCATTCTTTCATTGCGAAAGGTGTGCCAAGAGAACTCGGTAAATTTATTCTGGGTTCCGGGACACTGTGGCATTGAAGGCAATGAAAGGGCAGACGAGCTTGCTAAACAAGGTTCAAATGCACAGTGCATTGGCCCAGAACCATTCTGCGGTATATCATACTGTGCCATAAAAATGGAATTAAAATCTTGGAAAGAGCAAAGGGTGATGACCAGTTGGTTGGTCACCAGAAAGTGTTCTCAAGCGAAAAGGTTTATAATTCCAAATGTTACAATTAGTAAGAAGCTTCTGAAGCTCAATAAGAGAGTTCTTTGTACCTATACTGGCCTAGTAACCGGACATTGCCCGAGTAGATATCATTTGAAAAACATTGGCCTGGTTCAGAATGATATCTGTCGTTTCTGTAACATGGAACGTGAAACCTCGGAACATCTGCTTTGCAGTTGTGATGCTGTGTACAAGAGCAGACTTAAATTTCTGTACAGTTGTTATATGCAACCTAAAGAAATTTGGACTGCAAATCCTGGAAAGGTGATGGGTTTTATAAACTCAATTTTGCCTGACTGGGAGACGCGTCTTAGGCTGGTCACTTGACAAATGGTGATCTAGCTTTTAGATGCGAATTAGTATAGTAAACAGGGGTATACAACAAAAGTTCAACTCAGTGGACGCAGTGGTTCTACGCCCCAACAAAAATCCTAGAATGTGGAACCTTGGTGTGATGCCCGTATCAAAGAATTTGGATCGAATCTGGGAGAATCTGGGTTGAAGCTGTTCAAAATTTGTTCGTTATGCTCTCCGTCATCTGCCATGGAATAATCCTGTCAACCTTCCAGCGTACCAGAATCGTTGCTCACTCTTGGGTATTACAACATTGGAACATAGACGTACAGTCATGCTAGCAGTCTTTGCTAGGTGAAACCGACTCTCCAGGAATTCTGACCGAACTATTTATTTACGCTCCTAAACGAGTTCTACGAACATGAACATGAACGAGTTCAATGAACTTTACGCTCTATTTGACTTCAACTCACCAGATCGTTGAGAACCTAGTCTGCCCATCGAGCCCGCTGCACTCCACGCCTTCTTGTAACAGCAGGTTTCGATGCGAACACCATCTTTGCAGGGTTGTTATCCGACTTTCTCGTAGCAGCGTATCGTTCCAGCTTTTGCCACCTTCAGGATACTTGATTCTCCATAGAGTTGAGTAACTCCCACCAGAGAGATACAAAGGCGCATTATGGCTAGCAATCGTGTCTACTTTTGAACTACAAAGTTATCCATCTGCAAGACTTTAATTAGAGTGGTAGTCCTCTACGGCAACGAAAAATGGACATTGCTCGTGGAGGACCAACGTACCCTTGTTGTTTTTTTAACTAAAAGTGTTGCGTACGATCTATGGAAGACAGAATGTGGAGGAAGCGAACGCTCGGGGAACCTCCCGTCGTACACACCGCTAAAATCGGTCGACTACGGTGGGCTGGGCATGTCATAAAAATGATTCTCGAAAACGAACTGCCGGACACAGAAAGAAGAAGCTCACAACAAGCAAGGTGAATCGATCAAGTAGAAAGCGACCTACGCACCCTTCGTAGACTGTAGAAACAGAAATCAAAAAGTTATCCCTTTGGCGTGCTTCATAAGGCAATATTTATGAATTCCCATAGGGGTTTTGCACCAGTGTTTCGGTTTACTACAAGTACAACTACACAGATAAAAAGAAACATTGAATTTTTCTGCGTTATCTAATGCACATAAAGGGAATGCTAGATTAGGCAAATAATAATGGAATATTTCATGTAAAATTTAGACAGGTAACGCCTAAATCTAGCCTATTGTATGAAAAATTGCCAACATTGTTGTATGGCGCATGAAAGATTGCAAACAATTTCGTTGTTTACGCCTCCTTTGGCTTAGAATTAAACAAGGAGAAATTTTATGTGCTTGTTAAAAAAAAATTTTTTTTCTGTGTATCGTATTTTGTATCACAAATTTCGACTAAAAAAATCATATCCAGAATAGAGCCAGTATGTTTATAGTAGTCAATGTTCTCAAGGGTTTTCGTTTATCCACAAATGATTCATGCTTTTACAAGCTCCAACAAATGAATTATATTCTAGGATACCTAGCGTACACTTTTGTAAGGCTAAAATGGCCTAAATTTTAACGAGCTCCCACGGAAAAAAATAATAAATTATAACAGGCGCGTTAAATTTCCCCTCGTTTGATTCCAAGGCAAAGGAGGCGTAAATTTGGTTGTTCATGCGCCATACAACAATGTTTAAAATATTCTATACAACAGACTAGATTCAGGCGTAATCTATGTTAAATTTGCATGAAATGTCCCATTAATTTCTGCCAACTCTAGCATTCTTTATTTTTATTAGATAACGCACAAAATTGAATGTTTCTTTCTATCTGTGCAGATCGAAGATTGCCAAATCATCTTCATCATCATAGGTCAATTTATACTGGTCATCCCTGATTATAAGAGTATATTTTAAGCTCACTCAATTATAACATGCGGTCAGTGTTTCGAAGAATATTAATTAACTTCCCATCAAAGTATCATAGTATCATATCAAACGATGCATTTAACTTACCGTCATCACCGTTCCGAAGATTCCTGCGCCTGATCCTGCCTAATTAAACGCATAATTATTCCCGGTACCAGCAATCCACCTAAATAGAAACCGACCGAAGAAATTAAAACTGCTACCGTTTTGCTGCCTTAAAAATGAACTGCCAGGATAGGCTAACGGAAGAAATCCACTTGTTCCGGAGGAAGCTGGGAAAAAATAGTAAAGGGAAACTGTTTATACCTGTTCGCTGCCAGGAAACGTTTTTTCCCTCCTTTCATCACAAAAGTTGCTCTTTATATCAAAGCACACGAAGCACGTCATTCGTGGACTCGTGGGTGTACATTGTGTAACGATTGCTCACACACACACACGCAGGAAGCTAACAGTACTAAGCTAAGCCTTTCTGCAGTTATTGCATTGTAAGGGAGTGTGGCGTATATTGCACCCTGGAGTAGAATGGCCCTCGCACGGTTGGTTAACAACCCCATTTCTTCAATGTGCCAAACTGCTACTTGAAGTACTGAACTGGCCATGACGCTTGTTAACAGCACAAATTGGCAATCGAAAAGTTGTGAAAACCCCAACTCGAGGCCATTTTACTCCGGGGATGCTTTTGAGACCAACTACCCTAACCTGGTAGTTTTCTTTTTCTCAGAAGCGGCGGAACAATGATTAAAGGGTACACACACGGTCTCCGGAACTGGTGTAGAATGCACATCAGCAGCAGTAGAACAACAGAAAGAACAAAAAGAACAGAGAAAAAATGGTTCGCTCGGATTGTGGAAAGGAAAATACCGTACAAAAGAACGCTAATTACTGCTTTGCTTCAGCTTTTCCTCTGGACGTAATTTGCAGAACGTTTGAAGATGAAACTACACCAGTACCGGCGCCAGGGTGGGACTAGTTCTTGAGATGGGCAAACGGTCGGACACAGCACAAGGGGATGGGGGGGAAGGGGGGACATTGGGTGGTTGAAAAGCAACCTCTTGTTATAACGATCTCAAACAGCTGCTGGCACAACACACGGCAGCAGTTGAGTGAGGAGAGATAGGCGAGAGCGACTACTTGAGAGGGTACTTGAGTGCATTGTAGAGGAGGGGTCTGTTTCTGGGATCGCCATGGTACGTCGCATTTATTGGTGCAGCTGATGGTTTTTACCATAGGTGTTCCAGCTTTTAGTGACTATTTCAATAGAAATAGATGCATAGATGTGTCCCCTCTGTCTACTAACAAAAAGGTTGAGCGATCAATTCTAGGCCTGTCTTTTAACTACCTCTACACTTTTCTTTAATCAGAACTAGTTTTATAATAGTACGAAGTCCTACTGCCTTTTTATTGACGACCCAGTCGACCAAAATGCACGTATAACTTTTTTTTCCTGATATACAAACATATATGTAAGCAAACAAATCGTATAGAATGCAAAAGGCCATATACGTGTAAACTCCATTGCTTTTTTAAACGTGTAGATTTGACATCCTGTGCGATTTAGGCTTTAAAAAGTTTACGATGTATATCCGATTAATTTTGTGACGCTGTACGTTGGGTAAATGACACATCGTATTTAGGTCGACCACTGACACTCTTTGCGATTCGATTTATATACAGGGTGTCTCACAATAGATGTCAATAAAACAAAATGGGATTATAGCAAAACAAATCAACCAAACCATAGCATTTATTTTTCATTTGCAAGATACATGCTACTGTAATAAAACATATTGACTCAATTCGAATCTCTCAGCATTTTCCTTGATAACTGTACGCAAACGCTGTGTAAACCCATCGCGGCTGGCACGTACGATTTCTTGAGGAATTGAGTCCCAAATATCAACCAAATGTTTCTTGAATCGATCTAAAGTGAGCCATTCCGTAGGGCCTATATGTTGAAACATGTAATCCCAAACAAAGTAGTCAAGTGGGTTGAGATCCGGTGAAGGCCATTTCTTCGATTGTGATGATATCGGGCAAATTTTCCGCGCACCACGCTTGTGTCTTCTTTGGCTTGTGAGCTGGAGCTGAGTCCTGTAGGAAACAATATGGTGTATTCCCATACAGAGTTGAAGGATGAGGAAGCAGATGGTTCTTCAAAACTTTCTCGATTCAGTGTTGATTTTTACTTTAGGTTCTATGAAAAGAATAGGAAGTTTTCCTTTTTGTAAAACGGCGCCCCATACCATGATTTTCGAAACATTCCCATAGCGTTCTACAGCTAGTTTATCTTTTAGAATATTGGCAAGACTTTTTGCCATACACACGATCATTTTGTTGATTATGACTGTCCTGAGGAAGGAAGAACTTTTCATCCGAAAATAAAATCTTGCAGTCACCGTGCCGAACCAAAAAATTTCTGCTTCTTTGAACCAGAGCTTGCTTTTAACGTTGTTGAAGAGCCTGTTCAAGCCGTCTTGAATGAACTAAAATGTCCACAGCAGACGTACAGTTTAAAAAGACGTTAATAAAATGAATGTTCATTAAAGCAGGGGACATTTGAAATTGTTTTTTCTTCGTTCTAGCAGCTCGTCTGGCTCCTCCTTTGCTTTGAATATGGACATTTACAGTTTTCTTGAACCGTTTGCAACTGTAATTTTCAAACTTGCTCCCGTATGGCTTCCATGGTAGCTGATAAACGGAATCGCTTATTTATCTTCAGCGATAAGCTGTCAAAAGAATACACTTGAAACGGGTATAATCAATTCCGCTGTTACCCAGCTGAAATATACCAAGATTGAAAAAAAGGTGACACCTATTGTTAGACACACTGTATAGTATGATAGAGGACACAATTTTAAGCGATTGTGATTGAATAGGGTACGGGACGGGTTTTAAGCAGTTTATTCACCACCTGGATCATTTGATGAAGCTGTATGAGCATTTCTCTGCCAAATGAGCAAATGACAGAACTCGACCCTCTCCGATTTGGATGAAACTTTGCACATGTCTTCGGAATTGGTGATGATGGATTTCCCGCGGGTTAAGGGAATTTTTGGACTCAAGACATTTTTTTCAAAAGGGCGTATGTGTTTTGTCATGCGTATTTTTCAAAAAATCATAACTCGAAAACCGTTGGTTGTAATAAAATTGCGTCGGAGAAGAAGTTGTAGTTAATTAATTTGACTTTATGAAAAAAAATAAGTACACTGTGAATAAAAAAAAAAAATATTTTCAAAATGATTTTAAAAAAAAATCAAAAATTAAACTTAAAAATCAATTAGCACATCTGTCCAACGTACGATTTTTATAATTTTTTTTCAAAAGGGCTTTTCGTCATGAGAAGAAGAATAAAAGTTGTTTTACGATGGAGCAACTTAAGATAAAAAAGTTCTTAGAAGTAAGAAAAAATCAATTTTTTTTTCTAATTTGTTGATTTTGCATAAATAACCATATTTGAATAAAATAATACGATTCTTCTAGTGATTTGAAACAAAAATACTCTTGATGAGCAACATTCCAAATATATCCGTTTTCGAGATAATTTGAAATTAATGTCGAAAAAATGGCTTTTTCCATGAAAATATCCCTTTTTCAAATGTTAGTAGCGATTTTCCATCTGCAAAAGTATTCTTTTCAAATTGTAAATAAAATTTTCTACAATATACCTTTTATTACCGAGAATACTAGACAAACTGATTCCTGATATTTATTGTAGGTAACACGACAAAATTTGCTGCCTTTACTTACAGTATATAATGAAAACCTAACCCGAACCAAAAATAACTAGTATTCATGTTAGTGTACAAGCGTATTTTGTTCAGGTAGAAACATAATGTATTTAATTAGTTAAACTGTTTATACCAGTAAGAATACAATTGTTACGCCCATTTATACCTATTCATGCATTCCCTTTGGTGTTGACAGAAAATATTATTTACATGCATACCCCTGCATATACCAATATTTCAAAAAAGTAACTAAAGTGCGTACCTAGTACGTATAAAAAGGATTACATTACAAAGTCATGACATCAGTTTAACAGTGTCTTTCATAATTAGCGTAAAGTGTAAAACGATTTCAAATGGAACTCGAAACAAAGCATTGTTGTAAACCTTTTCGTGAAATCGGGAGACGGTGTTCGCCTAAACTTAGAAATTTAACTGACAAGTTAATTGAAAAACTTTTAACCATGCAGTGTACGGTCCATTTGGACACGTCATTGAGAATTTGTGATTCATGGTTATATTCGTATCGTCGTAATCCTGTTGAGCACTGGAGCAACCCGAAAACAGTGGACATGACGAAGCACCAACCACATCACGGAACGATTTGGAGGAAATACCATCGGCATCTTCTCAGGACAGTGACCTACCGGATTATTCCAGGATACACAACATTGAGTTATTCAATAATGGAATTGCAGGAATAAATTTGTCTCCGATATCCATTAGAGAATTTAAAAACGATAAATACCGTCGGCCAAAATTTGCCGAAATTGTAGCAGGTATTAGAAAATATCTATTCAGCTTACCACCACAAGAAGAAGTGGAAGAGTTAGCTACATTGAAAACAAAGGTTGTGGAATATGATGAAATTATTTCCAAATTGAAATAAAAATTCATAGAACCAGATTGTTCGAGAATAGATAAAATACGTATATTAACAGTTTTGCCTAATTCGTGGACGATTCAGCAGATAACGAGCAAATTTGAAACAAACAAATACCTTGCATTACAAGCAAAAGAATTGGCAGCCGAAAATGGAGTATTGGCTACCCTCAACGACAGATCGGGGAATCGTTTAAATCCGGGTATAAAGAATCAAGTGATACAATTTTTTGACGAGGACGACATCAGCAGAGTCATGCTGGGACAAAGAGATTATGTCTCTGTAAACACTAATGGTAAGCGTCAACAAATTCAAAAACGGTTATTACTTTCATCACTTAGAGAAACTTTCACTCGATTTAAAGAAGTCAGTGAACATAAAATTGGATTTAGTACTTTTGCAGCATTACGACCAAAAAATTGTAAATTGCTAAATGCTTCAGGTGTTCACAACTTTTGTGTTTGCGCAATTCACGAAAATATTGATTTAATGCTTCACAGTTTAAAAAAATATTCATTCAACACTGATTGTAATCAACATTTTGAGAAGTTATTGTGTAATTCATCATCAAGATCAAAATATTGTTACCTCCGTGAATGCGAAAATTGTCCCACGCTGTCAGAATTTGAGATAAGATTTTTAAAAGAACTTGAGAAACATAACTTGTCTGAGATATCGTTCGAACAATGGATTACAACTGATAGATGTAATTTAGAAACGCTATTAAAACCTGTCGATGAATTTGTTGAATATTTTAGCGAGAAATTGGAAAAGCTATTTACTCATGACTATATAAAAACAAAGCAATCTAAATTTTTAAAAGATACAAAGTCTTCATTAAAAGAAAGAGAAGTAGTTATTATTTGCGATTTTGCAGAGAATCATTCATTTGTACTTCAGGATGCTGTACAAAGTCATCATTGGAACAATGATCAGGCTACAATTCATCCGTTTGTTATTTATTATATGGAGTCAGGAATGCTTAAAAATCTAAGTTTTGTTGTAATATCAGAAGTTCTAAGGCATGACACAATTGCGGTACAAGTATTTATTTCTAAATTACTAACGTATTTAAATCAACTAATGAATATAAAAAGGCAATTTTTGTGTCTGATGGGGCTGCCTTCCAATAGAAAAATTAAAAAAAAAATTTGCAAGCCTCTGCAAGTATAAAGAGAAATACAACATTGATTCTGAGTGGCATTTTTTCGCAACTTCACATAGTAAGGGACCATGTGATGCAATTGGCCGCACATTAAAACGAATGGCAATAAGAGCAAGCTTGGCCAAACAACATGAACATCCAATAACAAGTGCGAAAACTTTGTATGATTGGGCTATTAAGAGAAATAAAGAAAATTTCACAAAAATATCATTTTGCTATGTTTCACAAGAAGAATATGAAGAGGGAGCTGCAGAATGGGGTGGTAGTTATCAGCAAACAAACATTTTTTTATGATTCCTGGTACACAGAAATATCACTCCTTCATTCCAGTTGCAGATAACAAAATCGCTGCGAAAATATTTTCAACTGACGAAATACTGTGTTTTCATAATATTTATAAGAATGTTAGGAAATAGTGTTTGTAAAAATGTAAATACATTTTTTTTTAAATAGTAGAAAAAATAAATAAATCATGTATAAACAAAAAAAAACTCAAAATTTTTATTTGTTAATTAAGATTCGTTAATTTCGTTAATTAAGAAGATGTTCAATCTTTTTGGTGTTAAAAGAATAGTTGTTGAAAATTTTATGTACAATTTGAAAAAAAATACTTTTAAAGAAGGACAATCACGACTAACTTTTGAAAAAGGGATATTTTCATGGAAAAAGCCATTTTTTCGACATTACTTTCAAATTATCTCGAAAACGGGTACATGTAGAATGTTGCTCACCAAGAGCATTTTTGTTTAAAAATCACTAAAAAAATTGTATTATATTATTAAAATATGGTTATTTATGCAAAAACAACTAATAAGAAAAAACTTGAATTTTTCTTATTTCTAAGAACTTTTTTATCTTAAGTTGCTTCATCGTAAATCAACTTTTATTGTTTTTCTCATGACTTAAAGTCTTTTTGGAAAAAAATTATAAAAACCGTACTTTGGACAGATTTGCTAATTGAGTTTAATTTTTGATTTTTTTTTTACATTTTTTTTACAGTGTACATATTTTTTTCATAAAGTCAAATTAATTAACTACAACTTCTTCTCAAACGCAATTTTATTACAACCAACGGTTTTCGAGTTATGATTTTTTGAAAAATACGCATGACAAAACACATACGCCCTTTTGAAAAAAAATTCTTGAGTCATGACATGTGCAAAGTTTCATCCAAATCGGAGAGGGTCGTGCAAGATTTTGACTTTTTCCGGCTGATTTCATCTGGAAACGCTCAATGGTGAGTTTCATCGCAATCCTCCGAGATTGGCAAAGCATAGTCCAAAGCCGGGCGGATTGTTTGTGTGAAAATAGCAAGTTTGATTTCAATCGAAAAATTGTATTTTCTGTCCATTAGCGGGGTCAGAATAAAAATTTGCTGTCAAGACCAAGGTACTTCCCTCGACGATTGTACCGGAGTATTGCCGAGATGGTCCGTATCAATGGCGGACACGTACATTAGACTTAAGGTTGAAGCTGGTAGGATTGGGCTTGTGATTAACGCTTTGAAAACAAAATACATGAAGGGAAAAGGCTCACGAGAAGACAATGTTAGGCTCCTACCACGACTTCAGATCGACGGTGATGCAATCGAGGTAGTAGACGAGTTCGTGTATCTGGGCTCATTGGTGACCGCCGATAATGACACCAGCAGAGAAATAAAAAGGCGCATTATGGCTGGCAATTGTGACTACTTTGGACTCCGAAGGACGCTTAGAACGAACAAAGTTCGCCAAACTACAAAGTTGACCATCTTCAAGATATTAATTAGACCGGTAGTTATCTACGGCCACGAAACATGGGCATTGCTAATGGAGGACCAACGTGCCATTGGTGTCTTTGAACGGAAGGTTCTGCGTACGGTGGACTTCGGATGGACGAAACGTGAAGGAACCACGAATGAACCACGAATTGCATCAGTTGCTGGGAGAACTTCCCATCGTATACATCGCTAGAATCGGTCGGCTACGATTTTTCAGCTATTGAAGTAGGCGGACCTTGAAGCCCTTCTGAAGCTCGACCTTTGTAGATGATGGATGTATTAACAGCGAACATCGACAGGATACCAACTCTCAGAAGAAGAGGGAGATCTAACATGAAGACGTTGGAGGCGATAGGACCTAGAAAGCTACCCTGAGGGACCCCAGCATCACCGTTGAAGACACCATTAGGACGTTCTGGCTCCTGTAACTGTTGCCCCAAGCTTGATGTTCAAGCTTGAGGTTTAGCTTTTAAGATTGTTTAGTAGAACCATCTCGTTGTTCACAGGCATTCGCCGGCGGTCTTAATGATTGGTAGTCGAGGATCTTTTCCAAATTTGAATTTACTCAGCGCGCTTCGGGCATGCCCTGCTAGTTTTCCGATAAATCGCAGGTATCTGCTTTCTGCAACTTGCCGCATCAAATGCAGTGTGGTGGTCTGGTCTAGGATTTTTTTGTTGAGGAAAATTTCTCGACTTCCTGGGCATAGGGTATGATTGTACTTGCCACACAAACACACCAATGGAAACATGGTACCTGGCATCGATTAATAACTGTGAAAGTGCATTCAGAACACTAAGTTGAGAGCAAACAATAAGCTTATTGTGAACGCAATAAGCTTGAAATGCTAAAGAAAAGAAAGGAGTAAACCACCAGCAAACCGAAGGATGTTTTGTGAAGTTGCTGAAAGAACTAAGAAGGGACTATCCAACCCTTTTCCGGAATTTCATTTGGGTTGAACTTTCTTTTAGGAACAACACTCATGAAATGTATGTCTAAAGGGCGATACGGTCAAAATTTGGTCAATATCAACTTGACGTATTTCTTTCAATTTTGCATTTAAAAAACCTAAACACCCCTCATTTTGAAGGTGTGTGTGTGTGTGTAGAATGTTGCTCCTATTTTGATTTTGGAATTCACTCTTCAGTTGTCAAAACGCCGTCCAAGCAAGAAGAGCAGCGTATCGCGAAAATCCGAGCTACTCGCACGCAACTCGTTGGCAAAATCGCTAAAAGTTGCCAAATCAACCGTTACAAATGTAATTAAAGTGTTTGGGGAACGTTTGTCGACAGCCAGGAAGTCTGGATCGGGGGGAAATCGAAAACCGGAAGCCGCTGAGACGACAAAGAGAGTTGCCGGTAGTTTCAAGCGAAACCCTAACCTATCTCTCCGAGATGCCGCAAATAAGCTGGGTGTATCGTCTACAACCGTGCATCGAGCCAAAAAACGAGCCGGACTATCGACTTACAAGAAGGTAGTGACTCCAAATCGCGATGATAAACAAAATACGACGGCCAAAGCGCGATCCCGGAGGCTGTACACGACGGTGCTGACGAAGTTTGACTGCGTGGTAATGGACGACGAAACCTACGTCAAAGCCGACTACAAGCAGCTTCCGGGACAGGAGTTTTATACGGCAAAAGGAAGGGGAAAGGTAGCAGATATTTTCAAGCACACGAAACTGTCAAAGTTCGCAAAGAAATATGGTTTGGCAAGCCATCTGTACCTGTGGCTTGAAAAGCAGCATTTTCATAGCTTCCGGGACTGTCAACCAAGAAATTTACGTGAAAGAGTGTTTGAATAAACGTCTGCTGCCTTTCCTGAAGAAACACGGTTGTTCCGTACTGTTTTGGCCGGATTTGGCATCTTGCCATTACGGTAAAAAGGCCATAGAGTGGTACGCCACCAACAACGTGCAGGTGGTTCCCAAGGACAAGAACCCTCCCAACACGCCAGAGCTGCGCCCAATTGATAAATACTGGGCTATTGTCAAGCGGAACCTAAAGAAGACCAAAAAAACTGCTAAGGACGAGCAGCAGTTCAAGGCAAACTGGCTTTCTGCGGCGAAGAAGGTGGACAAGGTGGCTGTACAAAATCTGATGGCAGGGGTCAAGCGTAAGGCCCGGCAATTCGGATTTGGAAAAGCGGAAGCCTAACTGAATATTTTTCCTGAATTTTATACTAATTGAACTTGAAAAAGAAATTTAATTTGATTTTTTAAATAAACGATTTCACCGATTTACACGCGTTTTCCCTTGACCAAATTTTGACCGTATCACCCTTTACGTTTTCTCCTTCCTGTCGAATGCAGATAACATGCAGATGTTGTGGACAGATACAACATCAAAACAATAGCTTAAATAATTCTTCAGAATTTTGATATCAATACTTTCCATTTGTTAGTAGGTAAAGTTTGTGATTGAAAAATGTTCTGTTATATAATGCTCCAAATAGATATCAGTATGTAAAGCTAACGCCCTGTGCTGTCTAGAACAACTTTAACAAAAATCTACAAAATTAGCTTAACTTAATTCACTACCATCGACTGGTGCTGAAAACTGTTCTAGTGTAAACTGCAAGCAAACATCCTGCTTCCGCTCCGTCTAAAAGCTGATGCACCATAATTTTCCCAAACAGTAGGAGTTAATTTCAAACCAACTTTTCCCATTCGCTTCCTGCTCTGCTGGCCTTTCGCCATCGTTGATAGTATCTTTTTTTCTCTCTCCTTCACTTTCAGCGCCCAAAGGCAGGAGTCCTCTCGGTGGCGACGTCTGGGTACTGCTAATTAAGGATGCCCGCCAAAATGATACCGATATTTACGTGTGCGAAGTGAATAGCGATCCGGTGGTACGAAGTTTTCATCCCCTGAGAGGTAAGTATTACATTTGTTTTCTGGCGATACTCAACTACACCTTGTATGCGACGACTGCCGACCGCCTTCTGACGACGACGACGACGACGGCGAACATACTGAAAGAAAATCCTGGGGAAATTCGCGAACCTTGTCGTACCAGTAGTTGAACTTTTGCTAAAGCTGAGCGAAACAGAAAAGAAGAAGACGAAAAAAAACCCTGTTCTTTAATGGGAAACTGGAATGGCTAGAACCGCACCTACGCTACACTTTTGAACAAGGATGCAAACAGAAACTTTGCTTCCACATGTTTGCCACCGCAAACTGCCAATCTTTCTGCGTGCCGTTTTCCTTCTGCCGGCGAAAAACTGGTTACGATTTTGAGACCCGGAGTGAATACATTTCCCCATGCTTTTGAACTTTGTTAGAATCTTGCTATACGTGTACCGTCAACTGGAGGAAAGTTGAGCTACTTCAACTTTCTATTTCCTGAGAGCGAATGTTGACTAAAACCGAAATTTGTCGAAACAGGATGTCCGTAACATTCAATGTCAGTTTTCGCTTTATATTATTAATATAATCTAAAACCTTAACGGAATTTTCTCATACAATGAATTTATGAGGCAAATTATAGAAGTCGAGTCGACCGTCACTGTATAAATTCAGTAAATTTGTACTTGAAATTTGGAAATTTACCTTCTAGCTAAATTGTTAATGGGATTAGGCGTTGATTATAAGGAGTTGAGGAAAATAATGCCCAAAATTTAGGGTACACCCTAGTAATTTCAGAGGGAGACTTCCCAGAGCTACAACTAGGTATTTTATAGAAATTCAAGAAGAGTCTCCTTCGAAAAAAAAACTTCTCCGAAGGCCAGGCAGGAACTTCTCATAAGTAAAAAAAGCACTCATTAGTAGTTCAAGCTTAAAAACCCAAAACAAATCAGGACCAAACACCATAGATGTATATAAAGTAGACCATATTTCTCAGAATTTCAGGAGAGAAATCGAAAATCAGGAGAAAATTTCTCAGAGCTTCAGGAAGACGTTTAAAAAAGTTAGCTTTTTATATGTTTAGAACTTTAAGGAGGTTATGGAGTTCTTCCCAGAAGTTCAAGATGCAGAGGGGAAAAAACTTCCCCAGAGTTCAGAAAGACACTATAAGTTTCCAAAAAATTAGAATAAAAAACTTCCACAACACTCAAGATGATACGTCCTAGAAGTTCTAGAGAGAACTTCTCTGATGTTCAGGAAAGAGTTTCCCAGAGATTCCGGTAAAAACTTCTCAAAAGTTTAGTTGGAACTTCCCAGAAGTGCTAGAGAGTTTTCCCGAAATTCAGAATAGAGTATTTCTGAATATCTGAATGAGGATTTCTCAAAGTTCAGGAAGAAACCTCTCATAAGCACAGAAAAAAATATTCCAGAAGCAAAGGGGGTACTTTCTAGTAGTTTGAGCAAGAATTTCTCAGAATTTTAGGAACAAACTACCCCGATGTTCAGGAGAAGAAGAAACGTCCAACAAATGTAAGGGAATCTTCCTAGAAATTCTGGAGAGGATTCCCCCAAAATTTCGATAATATTTTCTTCAGAGTTTGGGATTGGACTTATCACAAGCTAAGAAGGAATAAGCTCAGGATAAAAAATCGCCAAATTTCAGGAAGAAACTTATCAGAGTAGGCACTACCCATAAGAAGGAATTTCTCAAAAATTCCATGCATTTAGAAGAGGACTTTCAGAACTTTCCAAAAGTTTAGTTGGAACTACCAAGAAGTGCTAGAATGCTTTCCTGAAGTTCATAATCGAACATTTCAAAATTTCAAAATGAGGTGTGCCCAGAAGTTCAGGTTAATGCTTCTGAGAAAATCAGGAAGAAACTTTCCAGCAATATAGATGTACTTCCTAGAAGTTCAGTAATTTACCAGAAATTTAGGAACAGACTTTCTCGTAGGAAAAAACTTTCCTGAAGGTCATAAGAGAACTTCTCAAAAGTTCAAGAAGAAACTTTAGTTAAGGAAATTTAAGAAATTTACGAATATGATGTATAAGGAGATGTTCGCTCATCACCATGAGGCACCAAGAGTGAACATTAATGTTTTTGGCTAGAATGAAAGATGTGAAGAGAAAGTGTTGAAAGTTCCGTCAGTGTGCGGCTTGCTGGAAATAGAACAGATGTTTTTATTTTGGGAAAATTGAGCGAAAGGGCATGTATCCAATGGTACTCGAACCATGGACGTCAATCTTTGCCTAACATCCCACTGCGGGGTAGGTTGTAGCAACGGAACAAGTCCGCCACTTCAACAGGCAAAAATTGACGCATGAAAAGACGCTCATGTACCACTGTGGCTTGTATAATTATTCTAGTGATCTAGCACTCTGTTTATTGATGCACACATGGGAGAGGAACTCTCTCCTTTTTTGGAAAAAAATTACGAAGATTTTCCAAAATCTTTCCAAAAGCTTTGCAGAAATATTCTTCGCAGTTCAGGATGGGACTTATCAGAAATTTCGAATGTAACTAAGTTCAGAAAAAAAACAACCTTATGTTTCTTGAAGCTAGGTTAGATAGAGTGGTTAAATGTGAATTTTCGAGATCATCAGGAGTGATTGTCAAGAAGTTCCTGAAGAAATTTGCCAAAAGTTCAGGATGTAACTTCTCAGAATTAGGACATTTTTAATTATCTTCTGTAGAATATCAGGAGAGAGTTGCCCTGAAATTCAATAGATAATCACTTACGAACCGAAGAAGCAGTCTAAAAATCATTCATATGATCATAATGATTCATTGCTCATTGCATATTAAAATATGGTAAACACCATCTTACGAACCGTTCACATCGTACTATGAGCTAGGATACAAACTCATGTAGGAATTACAATTCCTTGGTTTCCATCTCACTTCGTTTGAGACATTTGATCCTCGCTACTGAAAAATGTCCAACTTAGAGTACTAAAACCAAAGGAAAAGGCTTAAATGCTTAAAGAACTTCAAAATAAAATCGATGAAATGAGCTAGATCCTCTGCATATCTATACACCAACCTTAGAATGTTCAATGTCTAAAGAAATAATGCTGTCAGTTGCTTCAGTATCGTCACGCGTAAATTTGTTGGTGATAACTAGATACTAACTTTTCTTCTGAATCATCTTTGAAATTGATATCGACACTTTTCCACATATTAATTAATAGCTGCCTCCCTCGAGAAAAACTTCGAATCACAACTTAGGAACAGCGTCTCAATGACATTTTCTGAATAACGAAAACAGTAGTGTAATTCACAAGACAAGAGCGAAAGATGTAAAGACTTATTCTTTGACTGTCAGTAATGGCAGCTAAATTGCTGAAGGTCCTGAATTATTGTAATAAAGGGTGATACGGTCAAAATTTGGTCAAGGGAAAACGCGTGTAAATCGGTGAAATCGTTTATTTAAAAAATCAAATTAAATTTCTTTTTCAAGTTCAATCAGTATAAAATTCAGGAAAAATATTCAGTTAGGCTTCCGCTTTTCCAAATCCGAATTACCGGGCCTTACGCTTGACCCCTGCCATCAGATTTTGTACAGCCACCTTGTCCACCTTCTTCGCCGCAGAAAGCCAGTTTGCCTTGAACTGCTGCTCGTCCTTAGCAGTTTTTTTGGTCTTCTTTAGGTTCCGCTTGACAATAGCCCAGTATTTCTCATTAGGGCGGAGCTCTGGCGTGTTGGGAGGGTTCTTGTCCTTGGGAACCACCTGCACGTTGTTGGCGGCGTACCACTCCATGGCCTTTTTACCGTAATGGCAAGATGCCAAATCCGGCCAAAACAGTACGGAACAACCGTGTTTCTTCAGGAAAGGCAGCAGACGTTTATTCAAACACTCTTTCACGTAAATTTCTTGGTTGACAGTCCCGGAAGCTATGAAAATGCTGCTTTTCAAGCCACAGGTACAGATGGCTTGCCAAACCAGATATTTCTTTGCGAACTTTGACAGTTTCGTGTGCTTGAAAATATCTGCTACCTTTCCCCTTCCTTTTGCCGTATAAAACTCCTGTCCCGGAAGCTGCTTGTAGTCGGCTTTGACGTAGGTTTCGTCGTCCATTACCACGCAGTCAAACTTCGTCAGAATCGTCGTGTACAGCCTCCGGGATCGCGCTTTGGCCGTCGTATTTTGTTTATCATCGCGATTTGGAGTCACTACCTTCTTGTAAGTCGATAGTCCGGCTCGTTTTTTGGCTCGATGCACGGTTGTAGACGATACACCCAGCTTATTTGCGGCATCTCGGAGAGATAGGTTAGGGTTTCGCTTGAAACTACCGGCAACTCTCTTTGTCGTCTCAGCGGCTTCCGGTTTTCGATTTCCCCCCGATCCAGACTTTCTGGCTGTCAACAAACGTTCCCCAAACACTTTAATTACATTTGTAACGGTTGATTTGGCAACTTTTAGCGATATTGCCAACTTTGCGTGCGAGTAGCTCGGATTTTCGATGCGCGAGCAAAATTTTGATACGCTGCTCTTCTTGCTTGGACGGCATTTTGACAACTGAAGAGTGAATTCCAAAATCAAAATAGGAGCAACATTCTACACACACACACCTTCAAAATGAGGGGTGTTTAGGTTTTTTAAATGCAAAATTGAAAGAAATACGTCAAGTTGATATTGACCAAATTTTGACCGTATCGCCCTTTAGTGTAATTTTGTAGTGTAATATTTCAATGATATTTGGAGAAAAAAAATCAACACTACAGTCAACTGTTGAGTTCGGTTACTGACTAGATCAGATTCGATCGGCTTCTGTGATGTGCAATTCAGATCGACTCCATAGTGACAAGGGTTGAGTCGAGTTGCTTGACTCGACTTCTATAATTGGCCCCTATTTCCCTATCAGCGCCTCAATTGTGTCAATTGAGTAGAAGTGAGAAAATTACAATTTCAAAATGAATAGCCTACTACGTACTGATCTTTATGATTAAAGCAATTGATCATGATCATAGCAATCGACATGTTTTGGTTGATTGTTTTCGTGAGTGGAAGGGTAAAACGAAGGAGCGGGTTGAGGAAGTTGACGTTTGCGGCAAATCGTGAACTGGCGTATTTCATTTTGCTTTCGCATACATGCACGGAACGCACTCATACAATATTGTTAGCTTATGTACAGATTGCGGAGCTGTAGAAAACATTTTCTTGATCGATAAGCATTCCGCATGCTTTTAATAAGTCCCTGCAATTGGGAACTTTATTCCGTGGCTATGAAATTTTTTGAGTCTAATGCTCGTTTCTGAAGGTATGTTCCGATAGATCAGAAGTAAGCAGAGGGATTAACGTCTAAATATTGGCAGTTCTAAATATAGACTACTTACAGCTTCAACAAATGTTCCAGGTGTGGAATGAACTGCTTAAAATCTGTCCCGTACCCTATACGAATCATGACAATTAAAAACTAATACTTCTGCTAAGCGACTTGGCCTTAAAAATGATTGAAAAGCAATGTTAGTTTAGCTTTATACCCACGTGATTCTAATACTGATAACTGAAGGCGTTATTAAAACTTCTTAAATCCATTCACACGGTGATGTGGAAAGGTTACTGATTCTCACAATTTAGACGTTATCGCCTATCAACCAATGATTAAACGCCGCCACAGTACCGTATGCCTGAGGATGTTTGCACCATTGAGCAATGTAAAAATAAAAGTTGCTGAGTTGCTGTGTAAGAATAAGGAGCAGATTAAGAGGATGGAAAAGCATCAGAAGACGTTCGCGATGAAGATGGCGGAAGTCCGGCATCGAAGATGTTGGAGTCGAAGGCCGTAGCAAGCAGTTCACGGGCGGGTCCTTCCGGCAAAACTGACCGAAAAGTGTTAGAGCTGAAAAAATAAACCTCAAGTGGTTAGCGGAGGACGACGACGCCGACGCCGAAGAGGAAGACGAAGATACCGATAAGGATGAAAGCTGCGAAGAAAAAGAAGAAGAAGACAGTTATTACGATGAAGCGGATCGACCAGCCCACGTGTTACCGTCACAGAGGAAAACGTTAAACCAGATGCTTTGCAGACAAGTAGGGAGATGGCCGAAAAGGTGACCCAAGACGAGCTGGGGTGACAGCAGGTCAGACCGACAAAGGCTCAGCTGGCTGCGAGAATGGGATGAACTTATAAACTTCCCAAATTCTCGGGCAAGCCACTGCGCCGGCCATTGTTCTACGCGGCCTACAAAGCCTCAAACGATGCCTGTGGTTACATGAACCATGGAAGTGCTCGACGGTGATGCTCGCGAGCTAGTGTCGGGCCCATTACTCCTTCCGACATCGATCCCGAGGGTCATCGAGAAGGTCCAACATTACAACAACATCGATTGAAGCCCCCGAAACCGGACAATCGTCGGAGTTTTGTCCCATTCGGAAACACAGTAGAACAACTTTGCGAACACGTGCGGACACGTCAATCCGCTGCTCATCAAGTCACTGATGGCCAAGCTTCTGGATCGTGAGACGCGTGAATGAGGCCATTACCGGAGAGGCCGCGGCAAAACCCCGCTGCGAACGCTGACGGAATTTCTCATGGAGATAGTCGCTGATGCCTGTGAAGCCAACGTAGACGTCGAGGTCCAGCCATCACATCAGTCGAATAGAGTTTTCCCGGCCAGGAAGAGCAAGTCGAATGAGAAAGGCGCGCTGTGCTGCCACGGCGAAGGCAGCAGTTTGGTGGCTAGCTCAAACGAAGAACTGATCATCGTCTGCGACACTGTGTGGAGTTCAAGAAATTGCGGTATGCGGAGCGACTGTAGCTACCCAAGTAACAATTTGGGATTTATGAAAATTCTGTAGAACGTGATTCGAACTTGTAGAATTCTATAAAACTAGGATAAAACCTACAATGTTACTTGGGTAGTGAACCGGGAGAAGTTATGTCACGTGTGTCTCAACGAACACGGAAAGCAGTGTAAATTCGAAATCCGCTGCAACGTTGGGAAATGCAGAGAGTTCCACAATCCACTGATGCCCGGTGGGACACGTGGTCGGGTTGAATGCGCACATACGGACAAACTGGACAGTATTGTTCCGGATTGTTCCAGCCCAGCTACACTGTGGAGAAAAATCAGCGACGGTTTTGGCGTGCCTGGATGAAGGTTGGTGGAGAAAAATCTCGCAGATCGCTTGGGCGTGGTCGGAATACGAGAGTGGCTGACCATCAAATAGACCGGTAATGTCTCGCGAGTGGAAGAGTCTCGGAAAACGAGTCTTAGGGGTCGGGTACAATTCCGTC
The DNA here is from genome assembly GCA_034211315.2 of Aedes japonicus. Lineage (NCBI taxonomy): Eukaryota > Metazoa > Arthropoda > Insecta > Diptera > Culicidae > Aedes > Aedes japonicus. Next base: position 75,950 of record JASCZW010003990.1, read on the forward strand.
CGTCGCCATTAAAATTTGTTGGCTGCTACAAAAGTTGGGTTCCTATTGGAACAAAGAACCAACATATGATGTTTGGGACCAACATATATCCTCAATGTGTAAAAACTGGTGACTCATTATGAAGCAATACCGGCGCCGGCCGTGCCCGAAGGCTGGTCAAGTAGGGAATGGAAAGGAACGTGTTGACGAGATACTCGCTTTGAAGGAATCCACGAGAAATCACTGGGATCTTGGATAGTTGGTAAAAGGTTACGCTGAAATTATGTAACTAGAACTATTGTCCAGAAGCATGGGAATGCTTCAATTAGCTATAAAACATCAAACGCCAGTTGCACCGCACCCCGAACAGTCTGACATGACCTAATCACCGTTAGCTTGTTAGTCCAATATTCAACACTTACGTCGTTTTCGGTTATTGTCAGTGCGGAGCTGAGCTCGCCCTAGGTCCGCCCTAACAGCTGTCAAAACGTTTTTTTATTCAATCGGGTCAGATCTGTATCCGCTCTGGATCCGACCCAACATCAATGAGGTTCGCTTTCAACTTTTTTCGAGGTCCAACCTGGATTCACCAATACACAAACATGAACTGTCAAAATAAATGGTTTATGTTTGTTCATGTTTATGCTTTGCACAAATACCATCATACTGTCTCGACTCTGGATCCGTTTACGTTCGGTAATTGCGAGTCAGAGTCAGACCTGACCCAGGTTTAAAACCGAAAACGACATTAGAGTGCGCTGTAGCACCTTGAAGCGAACCCACACCCCAAAGGGCAGTTTAATTACAAGAAGAAAGAAAGAAAATAAACACATAACCCACACATAAGTATACCTCTCTATTTATGATGAAGCACTGCAAATTGAACAAACAAAAATTGGCACATGTTTTCAACGGAAACTTTTACACCACATTTACGCGATCTTTATTCAACGACGACGGCGCTTTATTCTTCGCCGCGAATTGTCCATTATCCAACTCAAAATCAGCAGTGACAGTTTTGTTTTTGAGCTAGAATATTTTACAGAACGCAACATAGTTGCCCTACATAAATTTTTAGTTTCCGGATTTTTTTTCAACACAAATCTATCAGAGTATTTGCAATTAGAATACTCTCCGTCCCTCACAAGTGCATACACTATTTTCCCTCGGAAAAGAGTAATTCTAGACAAAATAGTCAAAAGGTCAAAAGTAAGTTTTTAAACAATTACTTCTAGAGTATTTTTCTGGGATCTGCTTGCTCCCACAAACAAAATAGAACCAGAAACAGATCGAGGTAGTTATTACCTTCCCATCGATAGTTGATATAGATTTTAACAACCTGGCATTTCCAGGAATACTACGGTTTAAGTCATTGTTTACAATTGTTACTTTCGACATTTTAACGATTTTGCCTAGTATTCATAAACAAGCTAAGCAAGCAGCTAATGAAACAATATCGTAATCAGCAGCACCAAATTTACCCCGGCACAAAAAATCCTTTCTAAAGGGCTGTATTGCTGACGGCAAGACGAACACAAAACATTTCACATATAATTTTCATATGAAAAAAAAATCCTCTTTAGCTTGGAAAACACCAAATTTGTACTTAGTACACAAAATATGGCATAAACTGTACTTCGATGACACTTCCGAACCGGAGCTGGTGTTAAAACCGTGCGAAATCCGGATCTTTCAATCGGAAAAAATCTTTCAAGAATTCACAAATTCACTCTCCCGACAATAGGAGCGGCATACGACGGACGGAGATTTGGCGGGGTCCATTTCCATTGCCAATTCCATTCCATTTCGCACTTTCATTTCCGACAAATTCTTACACAAAAATCTCACTTCATAAATTTACGAAAAAAAGCGACACCGAAGGAAAACACATCCACTTGTTATCAGAGTCTACTACGATCCAAATCGGAAAAAAAGAGTTATTTGACGAGATTGCATTCTTAAGATGTTAACAAAGTTGTTCAGCAGATGATTGGCCATATTCTGGGTCAATCAGACTTCCAGTATGGTACCACCTGGTACTTTGCGAGAACTGTGATGAAGCTTCAAAGAACACTCATTTGAGCGGGAGGCAAAGTTCCGTAGTGCATATATAACCATGCAAAAGCGATAAAACTACTAAACAAATAATGCATTATTAGTTTGGTTTTGACGTAGACTACGTCTTACGGCAACGGTAGGGTGTCAAATGAAAATCTAAAATTTTGCGACCGTCACGAAAAACCGTACGTTTTGTACGCGAATAACTCGAAAAATCCACGATAGATTTACATGATTTCTTCTTCAATCGGTCGGAAATTTTACCGCGCTCCAATTCAATTGTCAAACATTTTTCTCAATCAATAGTAAACTATTGAAAATAACGCAAATATAAGGTGATGTCTTATAATGTCATTTTGCAGAGTAAATTTACCAAATTTCCTATCACAGATTTCAAATCGAAGCAAGGAACGTCTTGCATCATCTTCTTCTTCTTTGTGTTAGAGAGAGCTTTAACCAATCATATCATTTGTCTCCCCATGTACGTCTCGCTTGCAGCTGCGAACGGCATAGAAGGCACACTTAGCAAAATTTTTCCTCAGTCGTTTGGCAGCATTGAAGCTGTGCGGAGCTGGTCGCAGGAGCTGTTCGCTGGGAGCCGGTCGCTGGGAGCTGGGAGCTGGTCGCTGGGAGCCGGTTGCTGGGAGCTGGTCGCTGGGAGCTGGTCGCAGGAGCTGCTTCAAGGCTCCACCAAACTGCAGCGTTTTCGAAGTCGCGGCGAAACAATCGCCACGAAGAGGTAAGATGGCGGCTTGCACAAAACCGACGCGATTGTGCGCCCTCATAATGCGCCATTTGCCTCATCGCGACGATCGCTGTTTGGGAGAGCCTTGCTACTTATCACCACCAGCTGCTACGTGACCACCAGCTGCCTCTGCACCAGCTCCGCTGCCGTACAAATGAAGGCTCCACCAAACTGCAGCAATTTTTTGCCACCGCGGCAGCGAAATCGCGGTGGAAAAATCACCGCTGTGAGATTACATGACGGCTTATGGGAGCGCACAAACCAACGCGATTAAAAAACGCATCGCGTCGGTTTGTGCGCTCCCATAAGCCGCCATGTAATCTCACAGCGGCGATTTTTCCACCGCGATTTCGCTGCCGCGGTGGCAAAAAATTGCTGCAGTTTGGCGGAGCCTTCATTTGTACGGCAGCGGAGCTGGTGCAGAGGCAGCTGGTGGTCACGTAGCAGCTGGTGGGTGGTAAGTAGCAAGGCTCTCCCAAACAGCGATCGTCGCGATGAGGCAAAATGGCGCATTATGAGGGCGCACAATCGCGTCGGTTTTGTGCAAGCCGCCATCTTACCTCATCGTGGGGATTGTTTCGCCGCGACTTCGAAAACGCTGCTGTTTGGGGGAAAGCGTCCTTGGGGGCGAGTAGCAGTCAGCAGTAGGTGGAAATAATCTGTCCTTTTGAGGACAATAAATTCAAATAAAAGAGTTGATTATTCAAGAATGAACTAATCTTAAATTAAGTTCGATGCCGTCGGTAAAAATTTCACCCAGCTGGTTGGCGCTATCCATTAATTGATAATCTGTCCTTTTGAGGACAACCAATTAAATCAAAAGAGTTGTTTAGAAAAGAATTAAACTTTTATTTCATTTGGTTTGTGCGCCTAATATGGTGCCAATTCGCAACTGCAAAAACGCCTGCATGGAGGGCGAGCTGTCGGGAAAATTTTGGCTGGTTGGCGCAACCCGCGATGAATCAATAAATGCTACCAGATACAAATCCATCTTTGCTACTGTCAATTTAAAATTCTCAGCTTGAGAGTTTGTTTGATTGGGATCTTCGTTTCAAATTGTCAATTGGCAGCCAGTGGTATTAGCAAAACTTGTTTTCCCTTCGTCGCATACCTTAAACCACACAAATTTCCTATCACGGACACCATTTTCGATGTCGAACATAATATTCCGAACCAACATTCTCTGTAAATTCCAATTAGTAGTGTGTTATAAACAGTTGTTCTGTTGTGTTAACGATTCGCGTTCTACCTCTAGGAAGAAAACTTTTTGAGAAACAGTGAAAGTGAGAATGCCTAACCGATTTGATCCAGAACGCTTGCGCAGATTCAGGAAGCGCATAAAGAGCGAAACATACGGGAAATCCTCCGAAACGACCGTGCACCGATGCCGAGCGAGCTCGTAGTTATCGGGCGAAATTGAAAGCAGCAAGAGGTAATGCGTTGCCAACAACTAGTTGGGACGCTGGAGAAGGTCCTTCAACTCGAGGTAGGAAATTGATATTTATTAAATTTAAGGGATCATGCTGAATCATTCTTGATGACAGTCATTACCTCAACATTTAAAATTGATATAAATCAGAGTCGCTACTACTTTCTTGCTGTGAGGATTTTGATAGAGTTCGATTCGATGTTCATTCACTAACAATCGAGATTTATCAATTTGAAATAGCAAGTTGAGTTTGCGAGAGCGAGATAAAAGATAGGAAAACATACATGGAGCAGCGATTCACCTTAAATCAATTTAACAAAGAGCATGTCATCATAGCAATTGAATATCTCTCTATGTTATTGCTCCCTGTCTTAATAAATTTTAACATAGTATTAATTGTATTCTGGTGATGACATGCGCCGCGTGCTTATACATCATATGAACCTTCAAATGATATCGATACAACTAAAGCGCTGAACATGTTTTAATGCGTGATTATTTTCTCAGGTATTTATTTTATATTTATAAGAATTTATCATATATTAACCAACCTTTTCTCCCATACCCATTGCAAAGAATAATGATATTTTATAAAACTCACTCTCTTTCTTCTTACTTAAAATGTGTCTTTATTTGTTGTTTCATTCAATGTTTACATTTAATTATTACATATCAATTGTCTAGCCGAAGAGGCTCTTCATCTTTGTTCTTCTTTGTGTTTGTTTGTGGTGTGTTTGTTAATTTGTTATTCTAATGTACATATCATCCCCTATGGGGATTGGTTTGTTTAATTTAAATAATTTGATAACCTACCTAACTACAATAACTACAATTTTAAAAACCTAGGGAAGGGTACCAGGTCCCGGATTACTTGGTGGTCTGATAGGTGGCAACGTGTCCTGTACCTATTGATAGTCTCACTAAAACGATCTTCGAGTGTTTTAATCTCGGCCAGACGGTGGATCTCAGTATTTCTCGTCCGCGGAGGTGTGTTCAGGATTATCCTGAGAAATTTGTTTTGAACCCGCTGTAGTTTCAGGTGGTGTGTTTTAGCGCAGCTCTCCCAGATCGGCATGCCGTACTCGATAACCGGGAGAATGATCTGTTTGTAGATAGCAAGCTTGTTCTTCAGGGACAATGTAGACTTTCTGTGTAGCAATGGGTACATAAGCTTCAACAGAACGTTACACTTTGTGACAGTCTTGTCAACCTGTTCCCTGAAGTTCAGCTTGCTATCTAGAGTCACGCCAAGATAGATGGCTGAATTGGTCCATTCCACCGTTGTGCCTTTTAGACGAATTTTAACATCCTCAGCCGGAACAAGTCTGGGCGATTTCGAGTGTGGGAAGAGGATGACCTGGGTCTTTGCTGCATTGATGCAGATCTTCCAGTCTGTGAGATACTTCAACAGAACATTCAGGCTTCGCTGCAGTTTCGATGCGATCGCTCTCACTACCCTACCATTGTGGACGACTGCGGTATCATCGGCGAACAGCGACAGAGATCCGTTTTCAGGGAGTGGGGGTATGTCCGAGGTGAACAGGTTAAACAGAAGCGGACCTAGTATGCTTCCCTGCGGAACACCGGCGGAAACCTCCTGCGCATCAGAAACTGCACCATGCAGCGAAACACTGAATGTTCTGTTTGATAAGTAGCTTTTTACCATCTTCACCAGAAAGACTGGAAGATTGAACCGATGCAGCTTGTACACCAGGCCATCATGCCAGACGTTGTCAAACGCCTTTTCAACGTCAAGAAGGGCCATGGCAGATGTTTTCGAAACCGACTTGTTTCGCCTGAGGATGTTAGTGACTCGATTCAGTTGATGTACCGTTGATCGACCGCGTCGAAAGCCAAACTGTACATCAAGCAGAATGTTGAGTTCGTCTGTAGACGCAAGGAGCCGACGGTAAATTGCTTTCTCGAAGAGTTTTGATACTCCCGAGAGAAGGCTGATGGGTCGATAGCTCTTGGAACATGAAGGATCTTTCCCAGGTTTCCGGATGGGTATGACTTTAGCTGACTTCCAGCACGAGGGAAGTAGCTAAGGCGGAGGCATTGACTAAAAATTAATGCTAGATGTTCGTAGAATTGGGAACTCAAGTGCTTGAGTTCCAAATTCAAAATTTTGTCGAAACCTGGGGCCTTCATGTTCTTCGATGTTTTGATATAGGTCGACAGTTCGTCAGCTGTGATTTCTAGTTCCTCCGAAAAATCATTGGGATATAGATGGATGTTATTCGCATGCTCGTTAACGGCAGCTTCGTGAGGACTGACGATGTTCTGTCCAAGATTGTGTGAGCTGACAAAATGTCGACCTATCTCAGCAGCCTTCTCAGCGGGAGTAATCAAACGATCCTTAGAGTCATTGATGTCTAGTGGGATCAACGGTGGAATGGGCCTAGGCTTGGTTTTAAAATTTTTGTTAATTTCCAGAACGGCTTAGCACAATCTGGGAGGGCGCGGTTTTGTTAGTAAAATTATTGTTTCTGAGATCCACCGTTCTGGCCTTAACTCTCTTTCTTCTGCGAGATCTAATATATTTATATATATTTCGATTTCCTTAACGTTTAAGCCATAATGGATTCCTAATTTACCTGACATTCGCATAGTAACATGAATAATAATTTCACAAGAAAACCATAGACCATATTTTAGGTACGCATTTAACCTTATATTCCCAACTATGGCCAAATGTATTCATCACATAGTAAAATGTAGATTATAAAAGTTTTCAATGGAAAAGTAAGAGTGAGCGGTTGTGTATTTTTCGAAGGGCTTATTCATACCAATACCTATATAACTAAATGAATATAGTGGGAATTTTAATGTTTTGAAATGGAATGGCCGATTGATCACATGAGAAAGTCATTTAGATGTTATAAAGTAGCTTTATATTCCGTATAGTATACCGAATATAGCCGAATGCCCGAAGCGATAATATAAATAAATGCCCGGAGCGATGAAATAAACAAACTTTACTGAAATTCGTTCGAACAAGTAGCTTTAATGATATCCTTCGAAAGTTTTCGACTCAATAATGTTAGTTGGTGACTTTTCATGGTCCAGTACAGCAAACGCCTTATTAAGCATGTCTTAGCAAAGGTATAACTAGTTGAATATCGTTACTAGCTAAATTATTGTATGAGTTATAGTTAAAACTGTAATCGTGCGCTACATAATCGACAGAGCCAAGGGAAATGTACCCTATATACTTATATATAACCTTACAGCAACTGCAAGATAATTTTTGTTGTATTCTGTTTGATAAAACTTCCTAAACTTTGAACATTTTAAGAGACGCTTACACATTTGAAAATGTTGCAATTGATTATTGTGTTTTCATAACAATCACTAAACCTGCCGGATATTTTGTAATAACGAATTTTATCGTTATTTGAATTCTAAGATATTTCAATGTTTATTATTACCCTTGAAATCCAGAATTGCTAAAATTTCTAAATTCTAATTCTTTGAATCTTTGAAGTTGAATTATGCAAAGGCATACTACAACTCAGATTGTATACAAATGATCCGAATGGTATGGTATTTAAATGGTGAATGTTGAAAAGGAGACAAGGTATCAGTCAAAATATATGTTTGTATGTACGTATTATAGAATTTCCTCCGCTGCCTGTCGTTACTGAAATCCCCCAAACGATGCAAAACATTGTTGATGGTTCCGGCGATGGTGAGAATTCCAAGATGCAGGCCATTCAGGCACAGTATGACATACGAATAAACATTTAGTAATGTTAAGTGATTATGATTATAAGAATGAGCAAAACTATCATTAATTAAATAATTTTATATTCCCTAACAGATCCTTAACTATCTTCTAGGCCTTAAAGATAGTCCATCGTAAAACGTGCAACCGTGACCGTGTCATCATTTAAACCAAAAGGCCCTTTTCAGGGCCACCAAAGAGTTATAAAGAGTGTACAAGAGAATTTTCCTACATACTGACTTCATAAAACTTCAGGGCCACCAAATAATATCTCAAGAGCGTACAATAGAATTTTCTTACATACTGGCTTCAAAACGCTGGTCTAATGTCCCATAAGAGCAGCACCCGACATATTGTGACTTAAACTGCTTCTATCGGTAAGGGTAAGCGACCTCGCACGAATAATTGAAACCCTTTTAACGCTAATAATAACCACACAGAATTTCCCTGACATTATAATGCATCACTTGGTTTAACGTAGTCTACGTCAACCGGTCGTGTCTTGTACACAACCCCACTCATTTTTTTAAAGGGTTAAGTATTTCTGAGATCTTCATTGAACTATCTAGGTATAGGTGGCCTTTTAAATAATCCGGAACAACCGTAAAAGTGGCCACACCAGGGTACTATAATAAGCAGTAATGGAACCTTCATTTGATTGATTCGGAACCAGAAATGATTTCATTCAGCCAGTTAAGCCTGTGCACGTTAAATTCCGGACACTTTTCTTTCAGTATAGATTTTGAATTATTTCACGGAACATTGATATGTTTAACTATGACAGCTTATACTCTTCACTTTATTTCGTGGTGCAACATGTTTACATTCTTATTACATTCAGTAAAATGGCGTCGAATCAAGTGTAAGTGCGCAAACGCTTTTTGTGCGAACGGCAGCAAATCCGAATTTATCGGTATGCGATCTTGCCAACCTTCTAAAACTACCGAAATGAAATTCAATAACAGATTCGTAAATTTCTCGTGAAATCAGCAATAGATGATTTTAATTTTATTAGATTAGATTCTGATGAAATCTGACAGAATCTGATAGCTATCCCAACTCCATTTTATTAATATTTTAAGAAATCCCATCGTTCAATAAACTTTCTTCAACACGTTCAACTTCCCCCATTTTACAGTAGTCAGAAACGAACAGGTTGTTTCGCCGTTCCTCGCGTGGTTGACGAGCTATTCGTGAACGGTAAAAGTTTTACTTCTGCTCCGGTGTGTTTTTGTTCATGCCCTTAACATAGATCTTCCATTCATACCTCCATTCTTCACTATAAAACTCAAAGGACGCCTACTTTGATTGCTCAAAAGAAACCTATACATCAATACATAGATGCATGCTCTGCAAATTTAAAGTACTGAAAGGAAAATTACTTAACGATTTATTTTTTCCACGACATCACATCAAATTCCTCTAAAAACAAACTGCAGCATACTACCCAATTTATATCCAATGCCGATGCAAAAGATCCTTGTTCTGCTAACGAAAAGGCAAACTTCCTCGCATACAACTTAAAATTGAAACGAAGCGAAACGTGTTTACCCACTACACACGAAACAACTACCGGAAGACACAACAATGTGCCGCTGTTTACATTCAAGTCCGGAGTTCGTTCCAATTTGAACCGTGTTTTACTGGTAGACTTTTTCGCACAACAGACGCCCACCTCCCAACCGTGCCCATATTTACGATAGACTCTGACGAGAAAGTTTCGTGATTAAAATCTCTCTCAACCTCCCTCCACCATAGCGTGCCAACTAACCTTTCTCACCTGCGATTTCTATCTCTAATTCACAGTCAAAAAGGCAAAGAAAGCAAATACCACCGACGCCACAACAGCATCGGAGTCAACTACTTCCCGTTCCAACGCGGAGAAAACTTCCGACGAGGGCGAGGACGACGAGGACGACGATGACGATGAAGAGATCACACCCGACGGAGTACCAACCATTACACATGACTTCACCGGTTGCTGCCAGGCCAACAATGTCAGTGAAGCGTGCCTGGGTTTCTGTGTGCTGCACAACATTTTGGATGGAGCCACCGGTGTGGAACCAGAACAATGCGAGAAAGACTTTCCCAACATAGTGAGGTGCATGGCTGACGGTCGGAACCACGTTCCATGTTGCTTGGAAAAGGGCATCCCAGATCTCTGCCAAGACATGTGCCGAGGTGAATACACCCCCTTCACGGATCTCCTCAAATCACGTGTATCCTGTGTGCAGCATACACTTCCTGGTCTACAGTGCATCCTGGATAATATCCAAAAACTCCCTTCCGAACCACAATCTGTATCCGTTGAAGCCATCACCGAGCGCTCGCTCCAGGTCAGTTGGTCCCCACCAGAGCAGCACGCCAAAACGGTCAAGTACTATCGAATCAATGCAACCAAGTTGCACTCGTTCGATCAGGACTTCCTAGCCAATGCTACCAAAGATAGTTTGATAACCATGCAAGTGTCGGCCGATCAAAGCTCGGCCATTATTAGCAACCTGGAGCCATTCACCATGTACACCGTGACGGTTGCCGCCCACAATGATTTCGGATCCAGCCTGCCGAGCATTCGGATTCGAGCCCTAACGTTGGAGAATGGTGTGATTAATAAGGAAACCAGCGTCGCAGTGGTTCCCGTGTTGCCAGGTGAGTGAAATGCATTGAAAAATTTAGGTCTAAATCAACACTATTACGCGAAATTATCGGACAAAGATAATTTGTGGATTTTGTAATGAGACATAATAGGATACGAAAATCTCGGAAATTGACGGAATAGTCTATGACATTTGAAGTCAGTTTGGATTTGATTCAATATCAAAACATTTTTTTTTGTTCTAGAAAAAAAAAAAGAATTAATCCACCATTTGCGAGACTGAACGCTTTTTATACTTCACCGAAATAATGAATTATCCAAAAATGAAACGATTCTTTGGTATAAATTATAGAAACACGCGTGGAAGGACCATGACCTAATATTATATATAAAGTCGTACTTTTTTGGTGTTATCGCGTGAGTGTGTGCTGTGTTGTCCATATCCTCAGTGTGGTAGAGAGAGATTTTAATTTATCCACACACTCTTTCTACCTCAACGAGAACTCTTCTCTCTTGTTTCTATTCACCCCCGTGTTTGCATGCGGGTAGCGCATGTGAGTGGAAAAAAATTGGTTTTTACTCACACTACACTCGATCGCTCTAGAGTGAGAAGAAGAGCTCTCAAGTTCACGGAAGCGAATGCAGATAAACGCCCTGACGCGTGCGCCCCAGTGAGTTCACTGGCGTGGGCTGTTCTGCTAATATACAGCAGTGATTGCAAATTCGCTGTGACGCTACATAACAAAGGAAGAGAGAAGAATGTTTCTTCCCGCTTCCTTTTTTCGGACATTTTTTACAACCCCGACGACGTTTTCACTTTCAATCGCACCAGCGTCTTCGCACAAGTGTACGCGGCAGTGATCGTAGGCGAGAGCACGTGGGCGAAGACAGTAGTGAGCGCGTGAGAGCTCCATACAAAATTTCAAAAAATGTATGGAGAAAAGTCTACGAAGGAGGAAGGGGGGCCTGAGACATTCCAAAATGTGTCTACGTGTTTGATGAACAAGCCCTTATTGAAACTTTCTTCAGGTATCTAGCCACTAGCGGATGAGTAATCTTTGAAATCTCCTCACAAATTAAGTTGCATATGAATCTGAGATTAGTAAAGATACTGAAAATTAAAATCAGTTTACACACTTAGATTTTTTTACAGAAATCTGTAAAGTTTTACCGAATTTTCAACAGCTAAACGTTCGGTAATCCGATTTTACGGATTTCGGTAAAATTTTACCGAAATCCGGTAAATTTTATACAGATATCTGTAAAATTTCACCGAAATTCGTAAAAAAAGATTACCGAACGTTCAGCTGTTGAGTATTCGGTAAAACTTTACAGATTTCGGTACAAAAAATCTAAGTGTGTAGACAGCATTTTCGAGTTTTGACTTGACAGTTGCAAAAATTTCCAACTGTTTGAAGCTACAATCTCGTGAAGCTATCGAGAAATGATAAAGTTACTAGCGTTCAAAGAGTGTCAATTATTCGTGATGGTCGCTATTTTTCAAATTTGTATTTGAACCCCACCCTAGCCGGCGTTGTTAGAAAGTAAGTAGGGTATGGAACGGCTTAAGCACCCCAAGACCCTATTCCAAGCACGGGGTAAACGTTAACCTACAACGCTCATTTTTTGCAGTATGGTGCTTCTCTACATGGAGCACCATGCTGCAAAAAATGAGCGTTGTAGGTTAACGTTTACCCCGTGCTTGGAATAGGGTCTTGGGGTGCTTAAGCCGTTCCCTACCCTATGTGAGAAAATTCTATTGTAAACTAATTATAAAGCATTTGGGGGCTCTGTAAAGGGCCGTTTGGTTTGAATGGCGATACGATTGATGATAGTTGAGAGAGCCACTATCTTTATGGCGTGAAAGATAGTAAGAGGACTTGTTAGCAATATGAATTTTATGAATTTAGTACATACAATGTTAGTTTTAAGAATATGTAACTGTTAAAAAAATTATAATGTTAACTGGTCATCAATTTAAACCATAATTTGGTTTAAATTGTAGGAATTTAATGACCCCTTAGTAATTTCTTCAAATATTTACAAGTCTACTTTAAACTCATGCAATTATTTAAAATAAGTTTAAGATTTATTCGTCATGATATTTCGAATACTGTCATGAAAATGCAAACTTCTAACGACCCTTAGTTATTTTCAATACCTGTTGCGTATGCAACGATGGAAACACCTTTTCCGAAACTTTAATCCGTTTTATTTAGTGATTGAGAGCGAGAATAAAATTTCCCTACAATGGTTCACAGCATTTATAGCACACGCTGGTACTTACGTTAATAAATGCTTTCTAATTTTCGTAAGATTAACCCTTTGAACCTAGTAGACTGTTAACTATTCTATTAATACATAATTTAATTTTACGTTCATGTTTTACGTTCTTCAAGTTCATTTTTAATTTCCTCTTACTAAATATTGAATGATTATTACAATAATATCACAAGAATAATTGAGATCTAAAAAATTTACTACTGGTTTAAAAATTACTTTCCCCGTGACCGCTTTGGAAAAAAAATACTCCCTTATCTCAATGACAGCTCAACTCATTTTTTGCTGAAGCCATCTGTCACCGTTACAAGGTTAGGCAAATACCGTAAGGTATTCCTCTCAATGTGGTGAATTCGTAGGTGCGGCGGCATGCTAAATGCGTACACAGAAGAAAAAAAGTACCCATTTGAGCAGTTGCGTGTGGGAAGCCAATTTTGGGTAAAGGTATGTTAACCGACCCGTTGGGTATAAATAACTTACTTTTGGGTAGAATTCACCCAAAAGATAGTTATTTATACCCAACGGGTCGGTTAACATACCTTTACCCAAAATTGGCTTCCCACACGCAACTGCTCAAATGGGTACTTTTTTTCTTCCGTGTACGCAACAATACCGAAAGATGATTTTATAAAATATTTGTTATTTATCGAACAGAAATCGGTCAAATTTCAGGGTCAGCCAGGATTTACGAATTAGGTATGCATAACGCTCATATAGTGAGCAAACTCTTAGAAGAATTCAGTATAACACTCTTTCAAAATCAGAACAGTCAGATCAGTCAGATCAGTGTGCCGACGCCAGATCCGGCCAGAACACCGCGTCTTCGCCTTTATGGTTTTTTTTTTTTTGATGAACGACGCAACTTCTGGCAGGCATTTTGTACTATAAATTTCCCCGTTCACGGCTAGTCCTGAGCGAAAAAAAACGGTTTTGACATCCCCTTCTCGCTGATTGCCAGCCACAGCAGCACCTTCTTGGGGAACTTAGTGTGTGAAATGAACTTCACCACGGAACTCACTTCCTTCGTGGGGGAAGTAAACTACGAAGTGCCCTGCCAATCGTTGCCATCCAGGGTGAAATAGTTCTGGTCGTCCATCACCACCGCCACGTCGCGATTCGCCGGGAAAATCGAGTTAACCTTGTTATTCAGCCGCTGCCGCTGCGTCATTGCCTGCAGCTCCGAAACCAGTGGACGCGACTTCCCCCTAGCAGCACACTTGTTGCAAATCTGTTAAAATAACTTGAATATGACTCAATTAAGTCATATTTAAGTTGATGCAAGCAATTATGGCAGTTATGTGTTGCTTGGGCCGTTTCCTGACATGTATGTTCATGTTTGCCAGGTACTTTTTCACTGTTTGGCTGGTTGAACCGACCTTCCGGCCAAGCGCACGCAGCGATGTAGCCACTTTTCTCTCGATCTTCCTCTTCAGCATCCTTTGGAGCTTCTTGTCGCTCAGGGTCGTCGGTCGTCCGGAACCAGGCTTTCTTTCGATGCTCTGATTGTTGTCTAATAGTGTCAAGATGTTGTTGATGCCGGAACGGGCGTATCCGGCGTCCACAAAGTGCCGCACGATGTCCGTTTTCGACGCGGCGGGGTCTTTGAACGCGCACACTTCTGAACGGAGTTGCTTAACTTTTTTTGCCATCACGGTTAGAGATCGACTGATAGAGCTGTCAATTTTGGTCTGCTGACTCATGGGTTACTATGGTTGATGCTGCATGGGTAGTTTCCTAGGATGATGATGTTGTCTCGTAGTCCTAATTGAGAGACTATCCAGTTGAGTGAGTCACGATGCTTATCGATCAAACTTTCGTCTTTTATTCGGTCCGGAGGTATGTACACCACGCATAGGTAAAAAATTGCATTAACAGTGGTGATAGCGATCCATAGTTGCTCCACCGACAAACTGCCAGGAGAATTTAGCACACGAGATTGGAGACTGGAGCGGACAGCTAGCAGAAAACCTCCTCCGGTGCTTTTATAACTATTCGAAGGGGACCGGTCTTGACGATACATGGCGTATGAGTCATCGAACATTTTACTCGTGGAAGTGTTTGTGTTGAGCCAAGCTTTACAGAGAGCGTAAACATCCTAGCAACCATCGCTGAAGCCCAACTGATACTCGGAAAGAGAGCTGCTTATTCTTCCAACAAAACATTTGCTAAGCCACGTGCAATGATCAGGGCAGGAAAATCTGTTACTGATAGAATATTTTCCACAGTAGGTAGCGAGGAAGACCCTGCCCTCAACCCTAAACTCAGGGCCGGAATGTCTTAGATGGCACGAACGAAAAGACTGTGACGGACTTTCGATAACGGCCGATAGCGCGACTGAGTTAGGTGATACAGGGCCTTCCATAGTGCTTTCTTTTAGGCGTCTCGGGTTGAATGACAGCAGATATAGTTGACTTGGAGAATGACGCAAGGATGACTCGTATGAACACAATAGAGTTGAAACTGAGGATGCACCGGTAGTGTCTACAGAGTGCGAGCGGCAAGCGGGAAGGCAATCAGGAAGAGCTTGTTCAGTGAAAAATGAGTACTCGCGTGGGTAAGCAGGCTGGAGAACCCCTTTAACAGTTTCGGCAACAAGTCCGCAACGAGTCTGATGAACGATGACTGCGTTGAACTTAGAATTTCCGTAATGCTTTCTACGGTGCGTCATGGTACTCCTGAAGTGTTCGCCGTGAAGTCAGCAATCGGTGGTTTCCATAGAGGTTGAAGCTTGGTGAGGAGTTTCTTCTGATGTGGCACGAATCGAAAATGTACTGGGTTCAGTAATCCAATCATTTTTTTCACGAATGTCTTCGAATTCTCGTAACCAAATACCGCTTGGCCATGAAGACGGATCGAGAGCTGCTGTTCGAAATTTTGAATCAACCCCAATTTTGAACGAAATAAAGTTCAAAGAATTTACACCAGTTCCCTGTTTGGCCAAGGGCACAGCCTTAACTGTTTCACATTGCAGACTGTCTCTAGCTAACTTCTCCACATCGGCCTTCACACTGGGGTGTCTGATTTCACAAAGAAGCGGTTTGACAACTGGATTATCGTTATGCATCCGACGACGTTTTGTTACGAGGCGATTAGAAGACGCGAGAAGTGATGGGGTGGCTGAATTAATTCGATTCGAGAGCTGAAAAATTTGCTATCACAATGCTTGGCTAGATCCTTTTTCAGTTAAGCGTAAGCTGCAGATTGATTTCTAGCCAGCTCATTAACAGCGCCTCCAACGAAAGTAATAGCATGTCGAAAGCGAGTTAATTTCATCAACTTCACATTCAAAGCAGGATAGGTTCGTCAACCAAACCTTCGGCGAAATTCTTGTCAGCATTTGCACATCGCAGATGAACGATATGTTCACAGAAGCCCATACAAGTAATTGCTTCCTCCCCACGCTTGATGGCCTATGCACAACGGTCGCTAGCATCAAGAACATACATCATAAATATATCGTGAAATGGCAACCAACTAGATCATACATGTTTCGCTCCTTGTGGTTGCGCAAATCAACTATATTTCAACGAACTTGACGACTCCACAACAAATAGCTGTCCAGCCAGCCGCTCCATAAAAGCCACTTGGTCATTCTAGCTGGTTGCTTCCCGCATACAGTCCTGCAGGGTACTTGCAAGCGCCAGCTGCCAGTGCAATACTGGCCCAGCGTTGCCAATGTTCCTGATTTTTCAGGATTTTCCAGACTTTTTAGCATTTTGCCTAAAATCCTGACAAGCACTAATTTTTTCCAGATTTTGATAAAAAAATCCTGATTTTTCCTGATTTTCGTAATTTTTATCAATCCAAATTAATTTATAGCGGAATAAATAAACTAATCAAAGTAAGGGAGTTCTGCCAAAGCTTTTACTAGTTGGCTACTCTGGAATGGAATTGGCTCTTCTACCAAAACGATACAAGACATCTTAAACTTCGCGGTTTACCTTTTTAGTTTTTAATATCACTCTCTCGCAGGTCTCAAACAGTTAGTTAAGTTAAGCTTTTGCAGAAAAAATAATCAAAATACAACTCAGCACCAACATTAGATTAGGGCGAATCTGCTTTTATAAACAATGGCTTTCGTAGTCTTCGTAGTCTTGAACAAAAGGTCACAAATACAAATTAAGCACTCCTTAAGGAAGACGAGCATTGTCTCTATCCGCTGATATATTCAATTTGAAGGAATTGTATTTTAACTTCCGACAAGTTAGCAGACAAAGTCTTTGTTTACTTTGGAGATTCGCCCTAATCAAATGTTGGCACTGAACTATACCATTTATGAAACTGAAAGAGATAAATATATGTTATGTAAGTTTTTTGGTTTTAAATAAACGGTATTTTTATTAACATCAGTTTTTTACACATTAAATGACAATCCTGATTTTATCCTGATTTTTATTTCATATACTTCCTGACTTTGTAAAAATATACTTGGCAACGCTGTACTGGCCCATTGCCGCTCTGCACAGCTTCGAGGCTGCCGAACGAATAAAGCTAAACCGAAGGTGTCCCCTTTCATATCGTGCACTGCTGCATATGAGATGTTCTTTACTTAAATTTGAAGTCTGTGATAGGAAAATACTCTGCATTTAGTAAATTTACTCTCAAATATCGGCATTATAAGACATCACCTTATATTTACAATAATTTCAATAGTTGAATGTTAGAAATCAATAGTTTCAAATATTGGAATCAAAGCGTAGCAAATATCCTGATCGATTGATGCAAACATTTTCGAAATCGATCGTAAAATTACTTAGTTATTACCGTTGAAAATCTGACCTCTTTTCGTGACGCTCAAAGAAACAAAGACTGTACCTCCCAGGAAAAGACAAATAATTTATATGTTGCTTTGTTATTCTGTTTATTATATTTTATTGTTTATGTGTACATATTTTCGTATCGATTCTATCGTCTTTAGCTTCAATTATTGCCCTAAGTCTCATCGGAAAGGCATTTCGAGTGGCATGCGCCTGATTTTCGGGGATTTAATCCCATATCTTCTGTATGGTAGCTTTGAATGTTTCAATGCCCATTGGTTTGAGATCTCGAAAGTGAGCTTCCATGACTCCCAAATAGAATAATCTAAAGAATGTGCATCTGACGAAGAATTCTATAATTCCTTAGGAATGAAGGTCAGGTATAATTTTTGGTGCAGACTGCAGACGCTCATGTACCACTGATGGCTTGTGATAGTTGTCAAGCGATTTATTGTGTGCCCTTGAGTGATATCAGACGATGCGAATCAAAACAAACCCTTTCGTTGCGAATCAAAACAAACGGCTTTCCTCCATGCCGAGTGAACGCCTCACAACAACGTGGTTGCTTCGCGCCAACAGCAGCAGGCTACAGGCCATGCTGCAGGTGGCAGTGTTGTTAGGAAAAACAGTTCAATGAGCCGTTCGTTTGGTTTGTAATCAGTTTTAGCTTAATAACTTTTTTTACAATCGTCGAATCGCTTTGCAGTCTTCAAAAAAAAGTTTCCTTGGAAAATTTCCAAGAAGAAAATTTGGTTCACTTATTTTTAGATGGCAACGGGTCACCTCGCCAGATTATTCAATGTAAAAGTAAGTTATCCCATATAAAATCCTATGTAAAATTAAAACCTCGAGAGCAAAAATATAGTTTCACTGATCGAGCTGAAATTTTGCACAGTTATTATGGGACCCAAAAGGCTTCCAAAAATTATTAGGGAACTAGAATTTGAATTTTGACCCAGCCTACTGTACACATGCCCTTGTCGCTCAATTTCCTAAATAAAACATCTGTTCTATTTCCAACCTGCCTCACACTGACGGAACTTTCAACACTTTCTCTTCATATCTTTCATTCTAGCCAAAAACATTAATGTTCACTCTCAGTGCCTCATGGTGATGAGCAAACATCTCCTTCTAAATCATAATCGTTACTCCACGCACGAAGAATACAAAACATACCAATTAATGCATAAAAAAATCATGTTTTTGTTTTTGTTTTAATAATTTTATTTGGCAAATCATATTTGTATTTGTGTTTAATATGATATTTAACTCTCGTTTAATCAAAATATTTAATCAAAGGCAAGACTCCTAATTTTTCCTCGAACATGACCCAATAGCTTCTGCACAGTGATACTTTCCACCATTTTGACGACTTTTGGCCAATCTTTTTTAAATTTTTGGATGTCGTCCGCTGGTTTTATGAATTTTCAAAGCTTTGCTTTGGTTAAAGCCCAAAAAGTCTCGATTGGCCGTGCCTCCGGGCAGTTTGGCGGATTCATGTCTTTCGGCACGAAACATACATTTTGACTTTTGTACCATTCTAAATCGCTTCTGGAGACATCCCTAACGTATATCTGAGTGTTCATCGTCTCCGTTGTGATGTACGGACTAGATGTTTTACCAAACTCGCATATTACCTGCCAAACCATAACCTTCTTACCGAATTATTCGGTAAAAATTGCCTTCTCCGTTTCAAGGATGTCTTTGTCTTCGCTTACTGTATAGAATTGTGGTCCGAGAAGCGTTTTGTAATCTAGTTTCACATACATTTCATCGTCCATTATTATACACCCAGAATTTCTACACCATAACGAATCGTTCTGCTTCCGGTATGTTTTTAGCCCAAGTCATTCTTTGGCATACATGACGTTACTCGACGGGGTCCCTAGTTTTTTCACAATATCCCGAACGGCTAGTTTTCGCTTGTAGGCATCCCTGATCTTTTTATCGATATCCGGACTAACAGGGTTGGATTTCCGACCACTCTTCGGCGCATCTTCAAACGTACACTGTTCTCTATATTTTCGAATCGCAGATCGTAGCGCTCCGATGCTTACGCCCTCTTCCTTGGCCAATTTTTTCAAGGAGACTCCGCTCAAAGTGCACCATTTGTGCACGATACTTTTTCGTTGTTCCGAAGTAAGGCCGCGCATATTGATAGGTAACACAAAACTGAGCACTTTTTTGATGCTATGGCATTCAGAAATGTGCAAACATAAGGACGCAGCTAAAACATGTAGAAAAATTTCATTATATTCAAAGTGACCGTTAAAATAAGGTGTGCTTATACTTTCTGCAACAGTCGTTATTAATGAGGATGTTGTGTACGAGAATAAATGTCTGTAAAAGCGATGGCTACCGTTTATCAGAAGCCACGACTTTTCAGCTCTGTTTTGGCCTGATTTGACCTCTTGTTACTATGCGGAATTTGTCCTGGAAAAGTATAAGGTACAATACGTAAAATACGTGCCAAAAACAACCAATCCACCAAACTGTCCAGAGCTTTGCCCAATAGACAAGTACTGGGCTCTAGTTAAGCGGAAATTTTGCGTAACTAAGAAGAAAGCAAAGGGTTCTAATGTAGATAAAACTGTATTATTGTGAAATAAACAATCGGTTTTGTTGAATTATGTGTATTTTTTTTTTGCTGCTATAATTTTGGTGTCCGAAATTTAACGTGGACAGGCTATAGCAGCAAATTTAAAAATCTAATCACTTTTCGAGATGTCACTCCGATCTGTATTCGATGCGTTTTAAATGTCTTTCATGAAGACCAGTTACCAGTTATTTCCTGAAAATGAAAGCCAAGCCTTTAGGCGGTTTTGGCGGTTTGCGGGCAACGGATAAGTAAACTTTGCCGTAAATATTTTAATTCCAATAAGTAGCTTATAACCGTAGAACCCCAATCCAATTAAGAACAGTTCCAGAAAACGGAATCAGCCATCCACGCTGTAATTGTATTTACGGAACCTACAGTGCGATACAGTAATATACACAAGTGTGCTTATGCATAGATGATACAATAAAACGCTTTCGACAAAACCCACTTGAACCACACTGCGACAGTTTGAGATGGGTCGAAAATCAAAATGAAAACCGCGTCCGCCTGCCACATCCTCCCACAACCTGAATTTCAACCCCAACATCGTCGTCGTCGCCATTGTCGTCACAAGCTTTTCATTTACGGAAGTTTTGCCTCCCTCCCTCCTTCCTCGTAAAAATTAAACGCATTTAAAATCGCTCTAATCCCTGAAAAGTGCTCTCTTGGGATGGATGGGTTCGGATTTATGTTGATGGCAGCATAAGAAAGGGCGTAAGGAGAAGGATGACAAAATATTCATGACTGTTGTGCCGATTTTATATCGTGCGTTTGCGACGACAAAGGGGGGAGTGTTTGTTCCCGTCAATAAATAATTTAGCGATTTACCTTGTTTGATGAACATCGGATTTGAAGTTTAGACGTGAAAGAGTGTTTTGAATGATATGAGATTTGACATTGCCTACTTGTATTGAGGTTGGGTAATAACTTTCGGCATTTGGGTACAACGTGGAAACTGTAACAGACAGATATTGATATGGGATTAATATTTCGAAAAATTGCTTCCGACAGTTCAGTGCGGTCCCTTGTGCTCAGTGTTTACTACTCTCAGAAAAGGAGCTCCCCAGATTCAAATCTAATTTGGATCGCAGCAACAAGCGATTTTCTTTCCAACAACCCGGCTTGCTACATTCTTTCCCCACGCACTTCACCTAGAGAGCAACTTGATGTTCCATCATTGTTAATATTTTATCCAATGAGGTATAATATGTTGGAGATGAGTTTTCACTTCAGCTGTCTAGGGTGCATCCCACGCCCGCTGATGCTCCGGGGTGCTGTAGAGCCTTATGCATCGAACCAAGCACCACCGCACAGTATTCATAAAGAGTGAAAAGAACATCCATTTTAAGACTCCTCTCAAGACTCTCCACTTGGCTTGCCATAACTTATCGCAGTAACTGGGGCGAAAACATCAAAGGTAACTGCGATTCAAGCACGGCATCCTATCATAATTTCAAGGGGATTCTGGCAGTGAAATTCTTCCTGTGTGCTTTCCTCACCTTTTTTCATATCCCCATTATACTCGGATAGAGCATCATCGTTGCATCTCATCTAAAATTTTCGGCGAGGAAACATTTCAATTCAAAACCATACTTGAGATCCATTTTGTTCTCTTTTTTTTCTTCACATTAGACGTCCGTGGATGCTGCATGAAAAACGGTGTCAGTCATCGTACCTGCCTGGATAAAATGTGCGACCCGGTGAAAGCTGACTTCACCGAAGTTCCGGACCTGATGGTGTGCGCTCCGTGGGCAAACATAACTTTCGCTTGCTTGGCAAACAAAATCGATCACACTCCATGCTGCAAATCTCGTGGCATACCAGACGCGTGTTTGCCATTCTGTTCAGGGACGGTCAAGGCCATAAACTTCAACTACTTCAAGTGCCTGCAGTACATGTCCGACTACAGTAGTTGTTTGCTACAAGGCTATGGAGTTCTTTCCGGACCTCCATCGAAGCTGAAGGCCCCTTTGATTGCCGCACACTTTGTAGTACTCGAATGGATGCCTCCGAAAATCCTGCCCGATACAGTGACCTCCTACCATCTGCACTACCGACGACTTGGAAGTGGTGAAGAATACACCGTCCTGGAGAAGAACCAAGCCCCGGTGATTGTTGAAGACCTTGAAGCTTCGCAGTACTACGAAGCCTTCGTCGTGGCCGTCAATGCTCACGGAAAAGGTGGACCTTCGCCACGGCTTGTGTTCCAAACGAAACGAGAGGTGGGTGATCTTTTTCATACCTTCTTGCCTTAAACCTAACTAATCTGTATCCAATCACCAGAGTCAAATGGAAACCGTCACACCGTCCTACAACATTTCAGCCTGTTGCCATGCTTCTGGACTGCTACCGCAATGTGCCCCACTGTGTAGCTATGACGTCAAGATGTCCGATCTTCAAAAGCTCGGAAACACCTGCAGAGGGCAACTGGGTACCATCGTCCGCTGCAGTGCTGGAGGTCGCGATCATACATCATGCTGCGCCCGACGAGCTGTCCCTCCAAAGTGCCAATCACTGTGCCGGGGAGTGATCACTCAATCTCCCGCTGACTGCCTGCCGTACGCTGGCAACATCATCCAGTGCTTCGAAGAAGGAATCGGTCATATTCCACCCCCGGTTGAAGATCTGCACGTAACTTCGGTTACCAATACGAGTATTTCACTAGCTTGGGTTCCTTCAGAAACCGACACCAACAATACGGATTCCAAGGCATCTGATTTCGTGGTTCAATACGGCAAGGTGGACAACATGACCATGTACGAAACTATCATCAAGTTGGAGAATGTAAGTAAACAATCAATAAACCCCCAACTCCGCAAACTTCACAACCAATACTTCACCCTCAGGAGCTTAACACTACGGAAACTGACATCGAGCTGAACAACCTCGAACCGAAAGCCTTGTACCGAATCACCGTCGTTGCGCGAGGTCTCCATGGAACATCTCTTCCCTCATCCATGCTCCTGATCAACACATCCCGCACGGACAAAGCCAGCACCGTGTACGGTGCTCCTTCACCTCCACATTCACTGTCGGTTTCTTCTCACAGCGCTACGTGGATCACAGTTGCTTGGCAACCTCCGGAGTTCTCCCATCCTCACGAAACCATCACCTATCGAGTCATTCACAAAGTGGCCAACAACTACACCGTGATTGACACCCGCCTGCTGTGGGTGCGAATCTCCAATCTGCAACCGAACACCCAGCACATCATCTACGTTGTCGCTCTGGGAGCCAAGGGAACCAGTTTACCGTCGGAAACCTTGGTCGCTTGGACCGATCCGGCTCTGCCTGCCTTCGTTGACGTAAGTGAACTCCATCTGACTTCCCTAGTACTCGATATTTTAGTATCATTTCTATTTCCAACAGCCACCGACTGTTCATCCTTCTGACATCATCTCCGAGGGCGGATCAATGACGATTCTCTGCCTTGCCCTGGGCAATCCAGCGCCGACCATCTCCCTCTACGTTGGCGGTCATCTGGTGCGGCAGGACACCTCACGACACATGATCACTGTCATACACAACGTAACCATCGACATGGAGCATATCTCATGCTACGCCGACAACGGCTACGGCATCCCGATGCAAGCTTCGAAGAAGGTCAACATAAGCTGTAAGTAAAGCTGAATTTCTCCATAACGCGAAATTACTAACAAGTGCCTTCAACCTACAGTTGCACCGCGAATCCAGGCCTCCGGAATCACCGTCGCATCGGTAGGGGAATCCGTCGATCTGAAGTGCACCGTCCGGTCGAGACCCATTCCAAAAACGATGTTCTGGCGCGATCATGACGGCCGCGTCCCGGTTATACAGGGTGGAAACTTTGACATGTCCATGAAGAATGATGTTGATGTGAGTTCTTTCCTAGTTTTCGAGAATCCAAAAATGCTGATCTCTTTTTCCCAAAGCAGGACACCTCTCTCTACACGATGACCCTAACGATCAACAAGCTAACCGCTCAGGAGGTTGGTGATTATTTCTGCCATGCGGAGAATGCTCTCGGCTCATCAACCCGTGCCGTTTCGGTAAGAATTCGTAATACGGCTGCTTCGTCCAATATTTCTGAGTGCTGTGTGGCTCAAAACGTGTCCTCTGCTTGTATGAGTGCCTGTTCGTTCTACATCGACATCGAGAGCGTTATAGACCGTCCGGAATGTATCGTGGACTTCGATAAGCTTATGAAGTGTGCCTCCGATGGATCTGATCATCGGGGTTGCTGTGCCTCCAAGGACATTCCACGACGGTGCCTTAACTGGTGCCGGGGAGAACCGATCTCACCACCGGGTATCTGTGCCTTGCAACACACGCGTACGATCGTGGGATGTTTCCAGGAGAACAGAGAACGACTGCCAGGACCACCACAGAACCTGCAGGTTCAGATTTTGAACAATGAGGAAGCTTTGATCAGGTAAGCGTCACAATCCATTATCAATGAACTGTTTTATCAATCGAGTACTTTCCTCAGATGGGACCCGCCGACCAAGAACCCCCATACCGTCGAAGGCTATCGGGTATTCTGGCACGACTTGGAACCAGTGACAACCGACAACCTATCCAATGTGATCAGTGGCTTGGGGACGAGTCGTCTGGATGCAAAGGAAACAAGCCTAAAACTGGAGGGTCTCAAATCGGATGTGATGTACGAGCTGGTCATCAAGGCTGGGAACCATTTCGGAGCATCAGTCCTCTCCGAACCGTTACGTTTCACTCTGGGTGATCACCACATTACGTCCGCTTCACAGGCATCGAATGCTGGAGTTATCAGTGGCATAATTGCCGGCATTTTGGCGATCATTCTTGCGATCTCAGCCCTTGTGATCATGAAGAAGCGAAAGATCGGTCAGAAGCAAGCCAACGGAGGGGTGGCTTTCGAAAATCCGAGCTACCTTCGCGAGATGAATGTAGAGCACGTTCAGGTAGGATTCTTAAGAGCTGTTTTCATGTAGTCAGATTTTAAATTAGAACTCCAACGTTTGCAGATTCCGGCCGTTTCTGGTCAATCAGCCGCTGACTGGCGACAGGAGTCGTTGCACACCGCCAACGGAACTGCCACTACCGGGCTTGGCCAGGACAACTCGGTCGTTCCGATGGCCACCGAAGTAAACCCTTCGCTGTACGAAGAGCTTAAGCTCGGTCACGATCGGGCCGGATTCAAAAGACTTGTTTCCTAGGAATTGATGAATTCTCCTGCTCCTTAGGGCCCAACCGTCGCCGGGAGTTGCGAGGAATTGCAAAGTGTACTTGTAAATACCAACGGACAGTTCTAGATGTGATCAAATGAGAGATGGTAATGATGATGATGATGATGATGATGATGATGATGATGGCGATGGCAGTCAGTGTATCGCTGTTTGCCATCCGTTTTAACGTATTATTCGTGATCGAGCGTAAGATTATGATGAATTTCTAGGTGCTGATTAAGATTTTTATAGAGTTAGACAAATTTTGTATTAGGGAAAATTTAGTGCAGGTTTTCTACACGCAGCAAATCAGAATTCAGCTAGGGACAAAACACGGCAAGCACTTACACACATCACCTTTAGAACTAGACTTTGATTGGTTTGTAGTAGCCACCATCCAGAAGCAAAAATCAACAAAACCAGAAGCAGATATTCTTACTGACACTCACTACCAGCAGCAATCTAGTCAACACGATGAAACCCAATTCAACGTAGACGAAACCAGTTCACCAATGAAGAAATGCATAGCAAAATGATCCAGAAACCGCCTCCAAGGTAGTTCAAACATGACCAGTGGCAATAATTCGTTAAGTTACCTTACCTATTCGGGAATTAGATATTTATTAGTTCATTGTGCGGAAAGTGAGAATAGTTTTATCGTTTCCTCTTCTTATGATATTCCGGAGAATGGACTCGAAGCAGAAACCCACAACTAGTTTTAACAATTGCATATTACTTTCTCTCCATCTGTGGTGTGTGTTTGATGGCATTGACCTTATTTATGTGTGTGTAAGCAACATAAGCACATACACACAACGATAGGATCACAACTCACTTGATTCTGCTACTATGCAATTTTTTACAGTGTTTATTTTTACGGATCATCAAAAACTTGAAAAAGCGTTCTGTATTAACTTTTCTAAGTTGAAGTAAAATTAAAAAGTTGTGTAAGAGCAGATTTGAGTATAATTGAATAGTTTAAGTTTTAAAGATAACTTTAAAATATATATACATAAAGAAACATTTTAATTTTGAACAATTGTGGCAATGTACATATGATTCGTGCGCAGGCTCGAAATTTTTAAACCCAAATCAGTAAACAAACCTTTAGCTAAACCACATTATGGAACAAAAAGAGAACATTGTTGTAAATGATATAAAAGAAACTGTTTGTAAGAAAAACCACTAGAGAAGCAATAAAGGCAACTAGTTTTATAACAAGAATCGTTCTAATCTTCTCGAATCCGAAACATTCACTGCATAAATGGCCGTCAGCTCATAATGGTCCTTGAATTAATTCAACGATTGTGCGATTCAACACTTATAATAAAATACAGTTTGACCACTTTTTGGTCGTATTTTTGGTTGATTTTGCGTCTCTGGCCTCCGGGGTTTCCAATAACTCACCCAATAACTTGGTTTGTTCGTTAAAACTGTCCACATTACTCTATTTGACCTATTAAATACCACAATATTACACGGATAAAAAGAAACATTGAATTTTAGGTTTTTTGCACATAAAGGGAATGCTAGATTTGGCAGAAAATAATAGGATATGTCATGTAAATGAATCTAGCCTGAATCTAGCTTGTTGTATGAAAGATTGCACACATTGTTGTACGGTGCATGAAAGATTGCAAACAAATTCATTGTTTACGCCTCTTTTGGCTAGGAAATAAACGAAGGGACATTTTACGCGTTTGTTAAAATTAATTATTTTTTTCTGTGTAGCTCGTAGAAGGTTTGAAAAGCACTTGATAAATTAAAAAAAAATTATGATAAAAATGTCAGCCTGATATCAAAATGTCAAATATGAAACTCAAAAATCTTTTTTAAAGAAATGCTGTCTTTCGTGAGAATGGCGGCTTTTCTGAGCATCCCGGAGTTGTAAATGTCAAAGATATTTATTTACTTAAAGATTTATTTGAATCTGTAGATCAAGGTTTGAACTTTACAACACTTTGGCGAGTTTCAATAATAGTATCTTCAAAATTCTGTGAATGGCTTAGGAGATATAATCAGTCTCCCGTGAGCTTTCTAGACTTATAAAATCTTTGAAAATATTGGTCATGACTTAATTGAGACTGTAGATTTACAAGTTTTGACTTCACCATACTTTGATCATTCCGCTAAGTTCAGTGCAAGAGGAAAGTTCGCTCTATCCCGCACTCCTCTCTCTCTCTCTCTCTTTCTCTCTCTCTTTCTCTCTCTCTTTTTCTCTCTCTTTTCTTTCTTTCTCTCTCTCTCTCTCTCTCTCGAATTCGTTGTACTCCTACTGTGGAGTGATGGTGAGTTTTTTTTTAATGAAAGAAGTGAGGTTTTCCAGTTGAAGCGAAGGAAATAAATCAGTTATTGTTGGCTTGTTAACAAGCCAATCAACACTTCAATCCGATTCATGGGTGCCATTATGCCAGATTTATCTGGCAGTGCTCCACTTTTTATCGACAAAAAGACAAAAAGAGAAACCCTAAAGACTGTATTCGATGAAACTTGGGCACACGCAATTGATCGTATCTCTTTAGTGTGTGGGTAAAAATTATTGAAATTTTAACTGAATGTATTTCATTAGGTTGTGTCAATTGTGTAATGAGTTTCGTGAAAATCGGTCGAGTGATTTCAGTGATGGCTTCGAATGAAGAAATAGTACGCCAACAAATTTTGGGCACTCACTTCGAAAACTCAAACGCTTCTCATCGATGGATCGGAAAACAGCTCGGAATCGCACATTCAACCGTATCTCATGTGATCAAAACGATTAAGGGCCGTAAGACAACCAAGCGGAAAAATGGTAGTGGCAAAAACGTGGCACATCAAATCCGGAGAAGGCCAGGATGGTATTGAACCAATTTAAGCGTTATCCCAACAAACGTCCTGGATTACATGTGTACAAGGTCCAGAAGGCACCGAACCAGAGCGATAAACAGAACTCGGTGGCCAAAACTCGTGCAAGAAAACTGTACAGGGAGTGGCTCACAAAACCGTTCTGCATTGTGATGGACGATAAGACCTGCATTAAAGCCGACACCAAAAAAATGCCAGGACAGGAACACTACGTCGCTATCTCTAAGTTGGCCATTCCGGAGTATGTACGGAAGAAGAAACTGTCGAAATTCGCCAAAAAATTCCTTGTCTGGCAAACGATCTGCGGATGTGGCAAAATGAGTCAGCCCTTCATCACCTCTGAGACCGCCAACGGACAAATCTACAAGGACGAATGCCTCCAAAAACGACTTCTGCCCTTTTTGAGATCTCACGATGGCCCGACACTGTTTTGGCCGGATTCGGCCCGTCTTAGACAGGTACAAAGATAATAATGTAGTTTTTGTACCAAAAGATGCCAACCCTCCAAACGCTCCGGAACTTCGCCCAATTGAAAAATTTTGGGCAATCATGAAGGCAAAGCTCGTTAAAACTCCAAAACTGATAGAAAATGAACTTGAACTAAAGAAAGTGTGGTTAAAAGTAAGTAAGCAAGTCGGTCCTATCATTGCCCAAAATTTGATGAAAGGAGGGGTTAAGGCACAGGTGCGGGCATTTGGGTTGGGAGAAGAGGTTCAATAAACCAATGATGTCAAAACTTAACCATTTAGTAGTACTTTATTTCCAGAAAGTTTGAAAAGAATCGGGCTCAAGGAAAATTTTTGGTGACCTATTTTGTGTGTCCAAATTTCATCGAACACAGTCTTTACAGGATGCCAGATTTATTGAAATTAGAGCAGATTAAAACAAAAACGACGTTCAACCGCACTCCACTAAAGCATTCAGTGATTTGCGTGACTGCAGTTCTCGTCCACTAAGAACTATTCGTAGCTATATTGTGCGAATTACTGATTACCTACGTCAAATATTTGGCATCGGTTAAGTAGTGTAATTCTACCAACAATCAATTATGCAATTAGCGATTTGAAATTGGTTCACTGTTGTAGAACCCCTAGGTCCGAAGTTCACCTTGCAGTCTGCACCTTGCAATAATTCTTGCGCTTTTCTGTACCTCTCGGTACTAGTATCTTTGTTGTTGTTTTGATTCACTGTGTTATTTTGACACAAAATTTGGGGGGGTGTTGGTGAGAGTTACGTTATTAGGGGCGAATCGTTAAGCTTGGGACCGAGATTATGACCGGTGTGCTAGTACTTCCTGAGCCAAAAAAAATATTCATTTTTTTCAGGACTATCCACCCGCTGATTCTACTCTTGTCTGTTACTGAAATATGCGAGTATACGAGTCAAAAAATGACTCATTTTGGGACAACATTTGTAAAACCTCTTTGACCCTTTTCAATTGTCCAGATTTTTACACATCCGTGTATTGCCAGATTTTGCCAGATTTTTTATTTGTGACATGCCAGATATTTTTCAAAACCTAATGGCAACCCTGATCCGATTGTAAATATCCACTAATACATCGCCATCGGTCATCCAAAATCGTTGAGTGAGCACACACGAAAACAATCGAATTCACAAGTGCACACACGCACCGGATCTCTTCTCACGCTCAAAACACCCTCTCTTTCTTTCGTATTACTATCCCTTTTTTTCACACGGAAAAGTTACTCAATTTTCGTAAAAAGTGGATCTACTCAATTTTTGACTAGATTCACTTTTTACGAAAATTGAGTAACTTTTCCGTGTGAAAAAAAGGGATAGTAATACGAAAGAAAGAGAGGGTGTTTTGAGCGTGCTTGCCATGAAGTGCGACTTCCACACATACGTTGAGTCAGCAGCAGATAAGTTGTATTTTCTTTCTCCCTCTCTCTTTCTCTTTTCTCTCTCTCTCTCTCTCGCTCTCGTTTCTCTTGTGTCTGCAAGTGATTTGAATGTGCCTTGTTAGGGGACATTCAACGCACCCGCGAGGCAAACCGTGCGTACTGAAGATTTTTCTTCGACGTGGACGCTTTTTCGAAAAATGAATTTCATTTGCCACCTAAAGATGGAATGGCACATGAAAATTTTCGACCGCGTAGCTATCCAATTAGCTCGGCCGGTTCATGAACTGTCTACTTTCAGCCCAAAAATAAACCTCAGAATGTACAGTGTGTCTCACAATAGGTGTCACCTTTTTTCAGTGTTGGTTTATTTCAGCTGGGTAGCTTTAACAGCGGAATTGATTATACCCGTTTTGAGTGTATTCTTTTGACAGCTTATCGCTGAAGATAAATAAGCGATTTCGTTTGTTAATATTTATCAGCTACCATGGAAGCTATACGCGAGCAAGTTTTAAAATTACATTTGCAAAAGCTTAGACCGTGTCAGATATTCAATAGCCTTAAGCAGTTCAGAATCAGTAAGCGTTTTGTTTTTCGAACCTTGAAACGGTTCGAGGAAACTGTAAATGTCCACATTCAACACAAAAGAGGTTTCAGACGAACTGCCAGAATGAAGAAAAAGATCAAATTTGTGTGGGCGGGAATAAGACGTAGTCCGGCCATATCTGACCATATACTGAGCAAACAATTTCAAATGTCCCCTGCTTCAATGAACAAGCTCCTCAGACATGATCTGCGATGCAAACAGTATCAAAAACAACGGGTTCACGGGTTGACGGTAAGCTAGGGTCCAAAGAAGCAGAAATCTTTTGGTTCGGCACGGTGACTGCGAGATGTTATTTTCGGATGAAAAGCTCTTCCTCCTTCAGGACAGTCATAATCAACAAAATGATCGTGTGTATAGCAGAAGTCTTGCCAATACTCCAGGAGATAAACTAGCTGTAGAACGCTATCAGAATGTATCGAAAATCATGGAATGGTGAGTCGTTACATCAGGCAGGTTTTAAAGAACCACCTACTACCACATGCTTCAACTCTGTATTGGATTACACCATATTGTTTCCAACAGGACTCAGCTCAAGCTCACAAGGCAAAGAAGACACAGGCGTGACGCGCGGAAAATTTGCCCGATTTCATCACATGCGAAGAATGACCTGCATCTTCACCGGATCTCAACCCACTTGACTACTTTGTTTGGAGTTGTATGCTTCAACATTTAGGCCCTACGAAAGGGCTTACTTTAGATTGATTCAAGAAACATTTGGTTGATAATTGGGACCCAATTCTTCAGAAAATCGTGCGTGCCAGCTACAATGGATTTACAAAGCGTTTGCGCAAAGTTATCAAGGAAAAGGACGAGAGATTCGAATTGAATGATTTTTTATTATTTCTATAGCATGTATCCTTCAAATGAAAAATAAAAGCTAGGATTTGGTTGATTTGTTTTGCTGTAATCCCATTTTGTTTTAGTGACACCTATTGTGAGACACCCTGTATATGAAATAACTGGTAATCAAACGAACGTCACAAAAACACACAAAAAAATTTAATAAACTTCGCGTTGTCGTCTCTAACCTAAACCAGGCTGATGAGATTGCAATCTCTCCGCATCTTACACGGAAATATCGAATGTATATCCCAGCTTGTGAACTGGAAATCAAAGGAGTGGTCATCGAGGCAAATTTGCTTCCCCCAGTAAAGATACTAAAAGTTCAAAGATTGGGAAAGGTTTCAAACACTGACAATTTAAAAAAGTTAACCCACAGAGACTCGTTTAAGGTACCTTATCAGATTCTGCCCATCCTCACTACACCGAGCTGGGAAAACCTCGGCTAGCTGTGCGGTTGATTAAACCTCGGGTCATGATCTGCTAAAACTGCAAGCAGATGGGACAATAAGGCATGCTGCTCCAAATTGCTTGGAGAAGCAGAAGACTGGCGCCTGTTCAGACAACGTACCGAAATGCGTTTTCTGCAGAGGGACTCCTCATGCTCTCTTGTCGTTTCCGGCGTACAAATCTCTGAAACAACGTTCAAGGCAGTCTTTTGCAGAAAGCCTCGCCATAACCTATACATACAAATCCTTTAGCTTTTCTAGCAGATAACGAGTCTGCCTCCCAAGTAAAGTCTGCTAAAACCATCCAGCTATATTAGGTTTTGTTAAAGTTTTATGAAAGCCACTAGAAATCAATTGGGTTTCATTACGGCACCAAGAGATGCCAATTGGTTTCATATTTTAGTCAGGTTTATGAGAACATATAAAGCTTACTTACAACAATCTTAAAACCTTGTTTTCTCAAATTTCTTTTACTCCTATCAAAGGTTTTATTTCGACTTCATGGACCCGTAAGAGATGTTTTAAGAGCATGGATTTTTGGTCACCAGGCGAAGAACTGCAACAGATCTAATCTTCGCAGGAAATGCGAGGTGAAGGATCATTTTGCAAGAGACTACACAAAACAACCAAGATGCATGCGGACGAGGACGGAAACGACCACATGACGGAAGGCTTCACATGTCAGGTATATAAAAAGTCGACAGCAGGTCGGCCGTGATGGAGATAACCCAAATTAACCTCAATCATTGCGACATAGCACAGCAACTGTTGTGGCAGTTAACAACAGAAACAAAATGTGACGTCGCAATCAAACTGGGTTGCATATAGAGCGGTGATGGCTGCGCTACAGGTGGTGGGCCGATTCTCCACCCACGAAGTAGTGCCCAGTTCATACGAAGGGTACGTGATCGTCGAAATCAACGGGATCTTTGTATGCATCTGCTATGCCCGGCCAAGGTGGACCATGGAGTGGGGTAGCAGATGTTCCATCGCTAGAGGGTGCAGCGTGCTAGAAGCTCTGGTAAAGCTGGAAGATACACAATCAAACGTAGGTTCTGCCAGCACTTTTCGCAAGTACGATCGTGAATCCGTCATCGATGTTACCATCTATAGTCCGTCACTGATGACAGATATGAACTGGAGAGTGTGTGAGGAGTATACTCATAGCGACCATCTGGTGATCCGGTCTAGCATTGGCCAACAAAATTCTGTCGCAATACGAAGGACAAACAATTGCGAGCGGAAGTGGAAGACGAACGTTGAGGCACTTCGGTTCGACAACGAACTCTCGAACCAAAATGCGGACGAGCTGACGAACACGTCAGTAAGGGCATTTGACGCAAAAATGCCGCGGAAACTGGAGCCAAGGTACAAGCGGCGCCCAGCTTACT
Organism: Aedes japonicus; assembly: GCA_034211315.2. Lineage (NCBI taxonomy): Eukaryota > Metazoa > Arthropoda > Insecta > Diptera > Culicidae > Aedes > Aedes japonicus. The sequence continues at coordinate 109,293 of JASCZW010003990.1, forward strand.
GGTGGAACGAGCAATTCAGCATCCTTCGCGCTAGTTATCTCAGAGCTAGAAAACGTGTTCAGAGAACTAAGACTACAGCAGAGAGAGAGGTGTATAGGGTGGCGTTCCGAGCTGTCAGGACCGAATTAAAACGAGAGATAAGACTGAGCAAGACAAAATACTACAAGGAGCTATGCCGAGTCGCTGATGTTAACCCCTTGGGCGATGCGTATCGTATTCCTAAGTAGCACACCACGATCAAAATTAGTTGCAGCAACTTGATTATGACTAACAAAGGCACATTTATGTTTTCTCAACTCAATGGCAACGTGTGTGCTACTAGGCTTGTTATGACGAAGATCAAAGGCCCAACAATGGCTGAAGAGCTTTGTCCAGCAAAACTGGAGGTTATCGTAAATGGACTTTTCCCAACGCACAATCCAACGACGTGGCCACGTACACCGTACAGCGAGGAAATAAAAAGTAACTTTGAGGGCATGAAAGCCTCGAACGAGGAGCTCGTGGCAATGCCGAAAGGGCTTAAGGTGAAGAAAGCATCCGGACCGGATGGAATCCGTATCGTGGCTCTGAAAGTGACGATTCAGGCATTTCCGGACATGTTCAGGAATGTGCTACAGAAATGTCTAGAGGAAGGCCATTTCACGGACAGGTTAAAAATACAAAAACTAGTGTTGCTGTCAAAGCTAGGAAAGGCTCCGAGGGATCCAGCATCGTATAGGCCAATACGCGTGTTGGATACGCTCGGGAAACTTCTGGAGAAGGATCATCCTCAATAAGCTAACGAAATTTACCGAGAGCGAGCACGGGTTATCGAGGATGCAATTCTTCCAATTCGGTTTCCGGAAAGGGATGTCTACGGTGGATGATATTCGTTCAAATAGAAGTGAAGAGGCGATTGATATATTCGCTGTTGCAACGATCGACGTTAAGGACGCCTTCAACACTGCCAGCTGAAAAGCTATTGCCAAGTCGCTGCACAGAATGAGGGTCTCTGATTATGAGACCTCCTTGTGGTGGAAATCGCTGAACATCACGGTGGGAATTCCGCAAGGTTCCATCCTTAGCCCGGCACTTTGGAACGGGATGTACAACGGTGTTCTGGCGCTGAAGCTTCCCAAGGGCGTAGTGATCGCTGACTTTACAGATGACATCGCAGTATCAGTGACAGGCGAAACACAGGAAGAAGTGGAAATGCAAGCGACCGAAGCAATCGGCAAAACTGGATGCAGGGGACAAAGCTGCAGATAGCTCACCACAAAACAGCGAGCAGAAATCGTCATGTGAGAGCCTTCCATAGCCTCGAAGCGTGTGCTGAAGTATTTGGGTGTGATAATTGACGACCGGCTAAATTTCAACAACCACGTACATTATACCTGTAGGACGGCGGCGCAGGCCGTAATACGGTAGCCAGAATCATGTCGAATAGTTACGGACCTAGAAAAAGCAAGCGGCGTCTACTAGTTAGTGTATCATCATCGATACTAAGATTCAGAGGTCCAGCCTGGGTCGCAGTTGAACAGTACGTTCAGGCTCATGGACATGCGTGAGTGCATCGATTTGGACGAGAAGCGTCGCCCTTTTGTCCGGAGTGCGCAGATGTCCAAGAGACACCGGACTGCCCACGATTTGGACCATTGCCGAGCGAGATGCTTGCACTCAGTGCGGCAGATACCAGCCCAGTTAACGTCATCTATTGAATGTGTTGCGGCGAAAGTGTTTGGTATGCGATCACCGGAGCCATTTCGCAAATCATGTCGGCTCTACAGCGAAAATGGCGGGAGAATCAAGAAACGACTGGTTGAGTGGAGTAGCGTGTTGTCGATTTTGGGTGATGTTGTATGGCAACGTTTGCATTAAAAAAAGGACTTTTTTCGGAAAGTGATAAAAAAAAGCTAAGACAGATAATTGCTTTTGATAAATTTCCAATGGAAGGTAATTATTTAATCTTACTTGCAAAAAATTCTACGCCCTTGCGAGCGGCCTTCTGGCAGTTAACCAAAACATTCGCCATGGCGGACGAAAACATACGTGTAGGCATATTTTTGAGTTCTTTCTCCGTTTTATTTTTCAATTCCTCCTCAGTTTTCGCGACAAAATTGTTGGAGTAGATCTTACGCTTCAGGTTGGTCCAGAAATTTTCGATGGGACGTAGCTGGGGGATGTTGGGCGGGTTCGCCGACTTGGGTAAAAAATCGATATTCAGCCGCTCCATCCTCCAACGATAGTTCCGAGTAGTGGGCCGACGCCTGATCCAGCCAGAACACCGGGTCTTCGCCCTTATGGTATTTCTTGATGAACGACACAACTTTCGGCAGGCATTTCGTACTAGAAATTTCCTCGTTCACGGCTAGTCCGGAGCGAAAAAAGAGCGGCTTTGACATCCCCCTCTAGCTGATTGTCAGCCACAGCAGCACCTTCTTGGGGAACTTGGTGTGTTAAATGAACTTCACCACGGAGCTCACTTCATACGTGGGGGAAGTAAACTACGAAGTGCCCTGCCAGTTGTTTCCATCCAGGTTGAGAAGGTCTCGTCGTCCATCACTACCGCCACGTCGCGAATCGCCGGGAAAATCGAGTAATCTTATCTTATTCAGCCGCTGCCGCTGCGTCATTGCCTGCAGCTCCGAAACCAGTGGACACGACTTCCGCTTCCTGATATGAATGTTCATTTTCGCCAGGTATTTTTTCACTGTTTGGCCGGTTGAACTGACCTCCAGGCCAAGCTCACGCAGCGGTGTAGCCACTTTTCCCTCGGTCTTCCTCTTCAGCATTCTTCGGAGCTTCTTGTCGCTCAAGGTCGTCAGCCGTCCGGAACTGGGCTTTCTTTCGATACTCTGATTGTTGTCTTATAGTGCGAAGATGTTGTAGATGCCGGAACGGGCATATCCGGTGTCCACAAAGTGCCGCACGATGTTCGTTTTCGCACGGCGGGGTCTTTAAACGCGCGCACTTCTGAACGGAGTTGGTTCACTGTTTATGCCATCACGGTTAGTGTTAGACTGATAGAGCTGTCAAATTTTGTCTGCTGACTCATGGGCTACTATGATTGATGCTACATGGGTAGTTTCGTCAGTGCGGGTGAAGGTAAACCCATGAAAAATCGGCTATTTTTGTCCTTTTTTATAATGCAAACGTTAGTTTCACAGTCGGGATTACTCGAGTCGATTGCGTCAGTATGTGGGAGCTAAATTCTCACGCTCGTTCGCTTTTGGGATTCACAGGTGGGTAATCATCCGTTGGAGAAGGGTAGAACCGATGTCGGGGACTACTCAATTCGATGAGTTAGGGGTAGGAGCTGAATGGCTCAACCAAGTAAGGCGAGAGCAAAATGGTTGTGGCAGGAACTAAATGGCTTTATTGCAACTTAATGGCCAAGACCCTTCACGAAGTAACACCTCCCGTGGGGGAGAAAAAATACTCTAGAAGACATGCATTCTTGAAAGCTTATTTTATTGAAAATTTGGTGCACTGATCACCCAAATATATCATTAAAATTCTCAGACATTGAGTTTTGAAATTATATTGCACTGCTCAATACTGAAAGAAGATTAGATATCTCATAACGGTTCATTTCTTCAAGCCCCAGAGATATACAGAAATACTATTTTTTAACTTCAACTATTTGCAGATAACGTTATTTGAAGTTTGAATAGACAGCTTAAATTCCCCATAAAAATTCATGAAAACATCTACCATAATGTTATATATCTATCACTTTTCAAAATTCGGTCTAGTAACTAATTCGTCCTAATGGCTATCGGTCTAATGACAGTACACCCAATAAAATGCTGATAACTGTTTTGCGTTAACTCAGATCATCTTACGGCCTTCGACAAAGTTTTCGGACACAGCATTCCCTATGAAAATCTCGGCATTGACGGTAATAAAGGGTGTTCCGATCAAAATTTGGTCAAACAGTACCTTGACCTGTTGTGCCTTGAACTGTTTCTCGCTCACAACAGCTTTTTGAGTCTTCTTAAGGTTCCGCTTGACGATGGCCCAATATTGTTCGATTGGGCGGAGCGCTAGCGTGTTCTTGTCCTTGGTCACCACTTGAACGTTGTTGGCATCATACCAATCCATGATCTTTTTTCCGTAATGGCAAGATGCTAAATCCGGCCAAAATAGAACGGATCAGTTGTGTCGCTTCAGGAATGGCAGTGGACGTTTTTGTGGCCTGCCACATCAGATATTTCTTGGCGCACTTTGACAGTTCAATGTGCTTGAAAATACCTACAACCATTCCCCGTCCGGTTGCCGTATAAAATCCTTTCCAGGAAGCTGTTTAAAGTCTACCTTGACGTAAGTTTCATCGTCCTGTATCACGCAATCAAACTTCAACGCAATCACTTTCTTGTAAGTTGACAGTCCAGCTCGTTTATAGTCCACGTTTGCAGCCGCCACTACCAGTTTCTTTGCGACATCTCGAACGGAGAGGTTGGGGTTCCGCTCGAAACAGCGGGCACTCGTCGCTGTGGCCTCCGGCTTTCGATTCCACTTTTAATACGTTGGTAACAGTTGATTAAGCCACATTCAACAATTTCGCCAACCTGGCGTGAGAGTAGTTTGGATTTTCGCCATGCACGTGCAAAATTTTGATGCGTTGCTTAGGTTCCTTCGACGAAATTTTGATAACTGTAGTGCTAATCTCAAAATCAAAATAGAGGCATGATGCTTCACGCACACATCTTCAAGATGGGGGGTATGCTAAAATTTTTAATGCACAATGGAAGAAAATGCATCAAGTTTAAGTCGACCAAATTTTGATCGAAACACCCTTTAAAAAAAACTTACAAAACCTCATAGTCGTTAAATTTGAAACCGTGGTTTTTCTCGAGATTTTTGTTCCCATACGGTCTGTAATAACAATATGAATATGAATAGATATTGGCTGATTTGTTTCAAAATTTAACCAGAGGATCAAGGTGGCATGGGGAACAAGTGTCTCCATGATGCTCAGAATACTTTAAAAAAATCCACTATTATAGGCACACTATTCAACTCAGAAAAAAATCCACCTCCAACATTGCAATACACGTAAATTAAATCGAAGCACAATATGAGAAAGTTATTCTCTTCAGTGCCCTCTAAACTGTTCCATCCCAAAGGCATTGAATGAACACTCGGCCGATGAAAAAACAGGAAGCCATAAGAGAAAATGCACTTCCTCACTATCTTCGTTCGCACAATTCTGACCGCCGGAAGCAGGGGATTTGTCATGAAGAATACATTTTATTTAATGCTCCCAAGGAACCGTACGATCATATGCAAAAAGAAAAAGAAAAAAAAAAGTCCGATAACCAGTGCCAGCAGTAGTCTGAGAACCATGCCACTACTCACAATAAAAGACGTCGAGGCGATAATCAATTTTGTCGCTTGGCTTCCGCCGATGACGACGACGACGACGTGTGTGAGAAAAGCGGAAAAGTGTTGAATAAAACTTATATTGGAGAAGAAATAAGAGTGTCGAAGCAACAGTAAGCCCGATGTTGGCACAATACAGCAACTGTGCGAGGACACGAGGGACGATGGTGGCAGCGGCAATCGTTGAATAGCGTGCGATTTTTCCTTCTCGCTCGAATAAAACTATCGTCCGAGTGAAGACGTGAGAAAAACCTCAAAAACGACTTGCTGTTGTATTCGATGAGAAGTGTTTCCTTACTTTTTGGGTTAGTTGGAAAAAGAAGTGTGCTTTTCTCTCGTTTCGTTTTTATTTCATTTCTTAACTGGTCTGCTTTCACTGTTTGCCGATAACTGGAGGTTCTCATGCTTAATACTAGGGGTGTCCCGATGAGAGTGTGGTGGAAAATGCGATAGATAGTTGTTAATTCATTGTTGCGAATAAACAATTGAGTGACAAATCAGAAACGCAGGTTCAGTTTCAGTTCAAAATGGAGTCATCCAAAACGATGACCATCCCCATGCCCCTTCAATCAGACGATACTTTTTACTTCCGAAACCGGAAAATATACGCTTTCAAGTTTTCTTCTTCCTTCACGTGCCGAGCACTCGTTTGTGGCACTAATTTGCATTCACATTTCCAAGTTTTGCAACTGTTGGCTTACTGCCTTCCTGCCGTGTTCACTTACTACTGCGAACATTATACTACAAATAGTTTTTAATCTTCTGGGAAAATTTCCTTCCAAGCCAATGTGGACGTGCTCCGAATATATTTCCGTACAAAAGTGGTTCCACTCGGCAACTCTGTATGCATATGTGCGATATCGCAACCCACCTTAGAGCGTGGGCCGATTGCAGCGATGGAAATGTTTTCGCACTTTTATTTTCCGTTTCACGAAAATTCGCTTTGTAGTGTGGTTAGGATTGTGGGTGGACTGTGTGCAAAAAAAAAGATGAGAAGAGAGCGAGGAGTAGAATATGGAGGGAAAAAACAAGTTTTGCTTATTTCTCAAAACCGGCAACTTGTTGGCACAACTTATACCCTACCGAAAAGTTTGAAAATATCCTTTAGGAAAGTGCAACCCCAGAATAATGCAAATTTTGCTGCATTATAGAATCGTTTATATTTGAAAGGACTTTTGGATTTGGCTTTTGTTTTGGGATTTATTTCCACTTTCTATTTTATTAGATTGTGTTTTTTTTTTTTTGAGTCATGAATCCCACTTGTAGGCGGCAGTCAGTAGCGTAAGTGCACGATAGTTGTGCTGTGAGAAGGTTGCCTTCCAGGTATTTGCTCATATTGGCTTTTTGTTCTTGTTCTTGCCCTTTGATTCAGAAAGGGTTATGGGCGCGTTCTGCTGACTTGGTTGCGGCAGATTTCATGTGTGAACAGCTTGTAATGACCACTTGAAAATACGCCCTGATATTCCAAAATGTAGAACGTTGTAAAATGTTTTTGTCTTCTATAACTAAACGTGATGGAATTGAGTGAACGAGGGAAATTAATCGGGAATGATCTCTCGTATGCATCCGCTGAACCATTCTGGCCATTGTGAGAATATCACCATGAAAATCTTACATGTGCATAGCATGTTACCAATTACTAATGCTTTCACTGCTTTCTCTTTTTCTCTTCCCTATCTCATGACCACGAGCAATACCTTGTGACAATGAGCAATCATATGACCACAACAAAATATACTAAATATCTAAAATAACATATAACAGGGAACGGTAGGGACCATCAGGGCACCCAAGTAAAACAATTCGGATAGGGAGCATGGGGCTGCCTCCTCCCTATTGTAACATTTCGTGGAACGAAGGCGGGCTCTTCGACCCCATATATTGGGTTTATGCTGTCAATCGAGGGCTCGATTCTATTGCTGTCAGAGTGAACTTGCCTTTGTAAAGAGATTCTCTTCCCTAAATTCGCGGGTTTAGCGTATGTGGCTCTGCGTATGTAACGTTTTTGGCCCTTCATACAGAACTTGATAATCACAAACAACAATATAATCCTTCTTAAATTGCTTTTCAGATTATTCCACTGCGATGGAAAGTTACCTTGCTACAATACACTTTGATTGTTGTTAATTGTATTCTCCCATGCGCGGAGATTTGATGAAGTTTGTCAAAAGCAGATAATTTCTCATCTCCAAGCGAAGCTCTAGGAGTGGACGGTAATTTATTGCTAGAACGAATAGAAATGAAGAGAAAGTGTATACTGGTTGGGATCAGTATTTGCACCACTCACCATCGTTCCTCTCCGAGATCTATAAGAAATAGTATGACGAGAAGAACAAATGTGTGAAACAGTCGGTACATGCTAAAAATAAACCCAACAGCGGGAGATAATTTCTCACCCGTGTTAGGCAGTATTGGAAGAGGGACAAATCGCTAGAACCAGATAAAAGCAATAGGTAGCAAAAGAGCCCGATCGGTTGCATAACATTTTACCAGTCAAGGGTATCCTCCCCCTTGCCTACCCCGCATTGGGTAGTATGGTAAAGGGTTATGTGCCTGATCGGATACTACCGTTCAATGACCTCCGCTCGTTTTCAAACTTGTATCTTTCAATTTCAAAGCCTGCCGTTGCCCTATACGGAACTATCAATACACTTTCTCTTCATTTCTATTCGTTTTAGCAATAAATTACCGTCCACTCCTAGAGCTTCGCTTGGAGATGAGAAATTATCTGCTTCTGAAAAACTTCATTCTACAATAGATGGTACTATTACATCATCATCAACATCCTCACGATAATTTTTATCATTTTCATTGTTTTCTGATAATGTGGATTCCGCTCTCGCTTCGCCAGTAACTTGTTTTTTGATGACTTTTAAGTCTTGGAATTTTCCCGGAATACGTTTTATCAACAGCCGCACATTATTCTCTTTTTATGCTTTTTACGACACCTTGGTCATTGGCATTGATGCTTTTGACTACACCTTGGATGAAAATCTTGGTCTTCCTACCACAGCTGCAGATGCCTTGCCAAACCATGTATTTACGTGCAAATTTATCTGCAAACATAAACTTGAATTTGGCAAGAACACCTCTCCGAGCCGTAGCCAAGTAAAAATTTTGTCCCGGTAGCTGTTTGAAATCGGCCGCTGTTTGAATGGTTTCATCATCCATGAGGAGAAATCCATTGAGTTTTGTCAACACCTGATCAATGATTCAGTGATCATATAGTTTTCTGGCACGGGTTCTGGCCACATTGTTCTGCTTTTGATCGCTATTTGGTTGTCTACAGACACGGTATGACTTGAAGCCTTCCCGAAGATGAATCCGTTGCACGGTACTTCGTGCGGCGCGAAAAATTTTGGCCAAATCGCGGCCAAAAAATTGGGGGCCTTAATGTTCTTGATGACTTTGTTCCGCAGTTGACGGTTGACAGTACCCGCCCTACGCTTGCTTTGAGGCTTGCTATCCGTCGACAAAGTTTCACTGTACTTTTTCAAAACACGCCACACGGTATTTCGGGGAAACCAAACACTTAAGGGCTTATGCTGAATCATTCTTGATGACAGTCATTACCTCAACATTTAGAATTAATATAACTCAAAGTCGGTACTAGATATTGAAAATTTAATCACATCTGTTTGAATGCTTACTTGCTGTGAGCAATCTGATAGAGTTCGATTCGATGTTCATTCACTAACAATCGAGATTTATCAATTTGAAATAGCAAGGTGAGTTTGCGAGAGCAAGATAAAGATAGGAAAAAATACATGCAGCAGCGATTCACCTTAAGCAAGTTTTGGCCCAGAACACGAAGGGGTTTCCAAATGATTGCGCACAATTATTTTTTCTTCTTTCTTCTGCCATTTTGTATTTCTCTGAAACACAGTTTGCTTTGAAAAACGGCTGTGAACGGTTGTGTCGATACATTGTTGCGCACTATTTTGATATCGGGTATAGCAGTTAGCTATTGTTTCGATTGGCTATTGTTCGGTAGCGCGAGTGAGTGCATAATAGGATGGATCCCACATAACTCATGATGTTGCGGGACATAACCGCAAACAAAGATAAGTCGTATAAGTCGGTCGTGATGTAGCGTGGTGTTTTAACCCATTATTTTTTGGGTGTATCTCAAACTTCGCATTTTAATATCTAGCTGAAGTCTTCCGATGAGATGGTGATCAGCTTAGTTACCGATTTATAGTCTATCATCGTGAACGATCATGCTCATATTATTCTTTAGCTAGGTATCCCATAATGGTTTGATAATATATTATTGCATTTAAATTCATCTCATCAATTGAAATCACATCGAAAATTTTGATAAACTTTTCCTTATATGTCATTCAATTTCAGATCATCCATGGAATTCCCAAGTTTTGTAAAATAATTTTCAATTGTATTTATTAAATTAAAGATTATATAGGACTATTAATTATTGTGTTTGTATGTTCAACGATCTTTCCTATCCTTTTTTCTCCCTCTTACGATTAGAAAGTGTCAGGTGCCTTGACTACATGCAACTAAATCTGCGTTACACTTTTGCACTGAGTAAATTTTTAATTTTTGCTACACAAATAGACTTTCTACCAAATATCAGCTACCCTGACTCATGCAGCGCATTACTTAATCATGTTGTTATGATTTTGTTGTACTAATTTTACTCTAAAGATAATTTATATAATTTTATATGCTCAATTATACTAAAATTACTTCTTAATGTTTCATCTTATTTAGATGTATATAGTGTCTTCAATAAGCATGAGGCTTCAACTGAATCTGCGACAAACATTCGTATTTATTACTGAAAATTCGATTAGGTTTACTTGTTGGTTTATTATTATTCTTCACAGCCTCGACAGTGGAACTTACAAGTTTAAATAATTTTAGCAAACAGCATTGACCAGCAATTTGATATCAACTATTAACACAGAGGCTTCTGATTGTATTATGTTTGAAGTTTCTGACAGCAACTGTAACATGTTATTGCTCCTAGAACCAGCATTATTTGAAATGCAAGATACACGATTTCAAAATCATTATCCAGAACAGGCTACCCATTTTGTCGTATCAAACTACATAAAACACTTTATATATATGTACTTATTTAATTTACATACTCCATATTTGATAAATTTAATGAACCGATTTCATTGATTTTAAACATTTAAATACTGGGATGGGAGGGTGCATCAGGGCATCATTGAAGTTGCAATTGGACAATGGAGTGGATGGCCAACCGGAGTCAAGGAGAGAATGTGTCTATCATTTATGATTGGTACATTCCACTCCAACAATTGTAATGAATTCGACGCACCTTTCTCAAACAAACCAACTAGTGGAAAGCTTAACTGAATTGCGTATTTTGTTATTCGTTTTATTCGATCATACTGCTGGAAGGAGATTCTCTTATTCCCGCAGGTTTCATGCAATAAGTGTCTCTGAGCAGTATGTTGAATCTAGAATGGTAACAAAGCATGATCTTTCTTTTAAGTGGAACCGCATGCAGGGCAAGACCCACGCTACGATGGTGGCTTCCTACATACAATACGATACATACATACATTTTGTATTTCTCTGAAACACGTTCGAACTGCACCGCGGAAAAAACTTCTGATGTTGTTATTGTTATAGGGAACACATAAGATGTCATAGTTTACAAATCCGATCAGTGACCCTGTACGAGTCAAATATGTTTGTTCCAATACTAAATAGGCCACACCATAGGTACTGTGCACTTACTTTCTATTCCTGATTCAATCCAAATTCTAAAACCAATAACTTAACTGAGGATGACTGTTTTTGACCTGTCACGCAATGATATTTAGACTAAAACTGACAAATGGACCGCTTTCGCGATCGTGAAAGTATGCCATACAAAGTGTCTAATCCTTACAAAATTTGACGCAAGTGACGGAAGGTTAACAAACTGATGCCAGCACTCAACTGCAAAAAAAAGCAGTTAATCCTGAACTGCAAACTGCAAAAAGTAGTTATTCCTCATATCTGCAGCATTTGTTTCTGGCCCAAATGCTGTAGTTTGCTGTTAAATTGATCCATTTTGCGTGCCAGGAGAATTGGAAAAAGTGGATTTTAGAGACACTTACGTGAAACCTACCGGAATAAGAGAATCTCCTTCATGCAGATGCACTCTGCATTTATATGCATTATATATTAATAAGAAATACATCAGAATGTAAAATATATATAAAGGTAATAAGTATAAATAAAATGTAACTTGATACGAAAAAATGGGTAACCTGTACTGTATAATGTTTAAAAAAATGTATAACATGCATGTCGAAATTTCGACAATTCCTTTCCCTCGCTTTTAGAATTTCCTTTCCTTGCTGGTTCTCTGGAGCAATAACATAACATTTCAGAACCTTTAAAAATAATATAATCAGAAGCACTCTGTGTTCAAAGTTAACATGAAAATGCTGGTCAATGGTTGCTGCTAAGATTGTAGCTTCGTAGATTAGTAGCTTCAACTGTCAAGCCTTTAAAAATGAATTACAAACCAACCAGGAAACCTAATTGGGCTTTAGTAATAAGTATTACATGTTGTACATGTACAACATGTTAACATTCTTGTTACATTTGGTAAAATGGTGTCGAATCAAGTGGAATTGCGCAAACTCATTTTGTACGAACAGCGATCTTGCCAAGAAACTAAAACTAGAGAAAAGTACCGTGTTTTTGTTTGCAAATCATTTAACCAACGCTTGATTGTAGATCAGAGGTTGGAAGTGGAACAAAAGTATGCTCTGACAAATGGTCGAGAAGGTGGTAGCCATTATTGAGAAAAATCCCAATCTTTCCGTGCGAAATATGGCTCGCATAGTTGAGAAGTCAAAATCATACGTACAAAAAGTGAAACAGAGGCAAGTGAAAAAAGTTCCAAAACGTGATGACAAGCAAAATTTCACTGCAAAAAGTCGTGCTAGGAGCTTTAAACCAATTTTTTGCAATTATTTTCTTGAATCACAATGGACGACGAAACATACGTACTCGAAGACTTTAAACAGCTTCCGGATCTGGCCTTTTATACCGCAAGTGCAAAGGAATGCCATTGCCGAGCCTTTTCGGACAAAGATGGCACTATCAATAAGTATGTGTACGAGAAAGAATGTCTGCAAAAGCGGTTGCTACAGTTTTCAGAAGCCACAACTCTCCAGCTCTGTTTTGGCCGGATTTGGCCTCTTGTCACTATGCAAAATCCGTCCAGGAAAAATAAAAAATACAAGAAGTAGAATATGTGCCAAAACAACCAATCCATCAAACTGTCGAGAACTTCGCCGAAACGAGAGGTACTGGGCTCTAGTTAAGCGGAAACTCTTCGAAACTAAGGAAAAAGTAAATGGTACCGATGATAGAAAGATAGAGAATCTTCACGGCGGGCGTATCAGAGGATACCGTACGGAACCTGATGGCGGGTGTACCACAAAAAAATCAAGAATTCTACCAGAGAGAAGGATTAACATCTAAGTCAACCGTTTCTAATGTACAGTACTGTATGTCCCATAAAAAAATGCGAAATGCATACCTTAGTTTCAAATAAGTATTTTTCAAATAAAATGATTAAAAAATCATTTGTTTAACGGGATTGTTTATTAAGCCTTTCATGATTACATTACTCAATATATTCACCATTTTCTCAGATCACTTTCTCCAAACGGGGAAGGAATCGAGAGCCTATCTCAATGTATGAGTGAGTCATCGAGTTCCCATCTCTTGATATTGGAAGCTTTCAGGGTGCCAACGTGAGGTAGAGACAGTTCACAGGCACTAAGCCTGAACATACATATGCCCATATCGAGTATTCCATAGGATTCAGAGAGCCGGGCTGCTAGGAGGCCAAATGTCGTTTGGCCTAAATTCCATGTTTTCCGTCAACCCCGCTTGAGTCCTTTTTGAGAGTATGACACGGTGCTCCGAACTGTTGAAAAATGACGTGTTGGTGTGGATTTCAATTCATCTTTGACCAACCGTTGCATGGTAGTTTTTGAAATATCGGCTTCCTTAGCCTTAGATTTCGCCTCACTTTGTCTCTCACTGACCTGATGAGGTTCGGTGTGCGAGCGAACCGTGGACGGCCACTTCCCGACTTTCGTGGACGTGGTCCATCAAGTAGGGAACGTTGGATACTGGTAAACGGTAGCCAGATGGCATCCCAATCTTTACAATTTGTTTTCCGGGCATTTAACTAGGCACAACCTCCTTTGCGTACATATTTCTCAACTTTGTTTCTCGCGAACCTCTGTTTTGTTTACATTGTTTCAGAGTATACCGTCAGCTGATTACACACACGCATTAAAACAGTAACAATAATGTTTAAAGCTACCCAAAAAGCAGTATTTAAGACTTTCGCATTTTTTATGGGACATACAGTATATACGAGAAGGAGCTGATAGAGTTGTCATTTTTTTTCTGTTTACACGCTCAAAACATCCTCCCTTTCATTTGTATTACTGTCCCTTTTATACTCACGAAAAAGTTGCTCAATCTTCGTAAAAACTGGATCAACCTAATTTTTGAGTAGATCCACTTTTTAAGAAAATTGAGTAACATTTCCGTGTGAGAAAAAGAGATAGGAATACAATTCTACTCAGCCATTGAGTACAATGAAGCGGGAGTGTATAGCCTATTTATATTTATTGATGATTAACTGGTGCACCCACCACCAGATGGCAGAATAATCGCATGAAAAATCGGTATTCCAAAATAGCTTTAGGTTTTGGAAAAGTAGGTATGATTTACTTTATAAAATATTATGTACTTTCAAAAAAAATATATATATTATTTACTTCTCACTTTAAAAAACTATATTCTACAGCACCTCCAGCTATCAGGACACAGCAAGGATCAACTCAATCGGATAGTCCAACCACATTTGTTGCTCTACCAAAATGCCCCGAAACGATCCGCAGTAAACACTACCTAAACGATTTGCAAATTTGCCCTAGTCAAATATTCATATCCAGACATTTTGCACTATATGCATAATAAGCCAAGCGAATGATTTTCTACGCCACTTCCCATCTCTCTCCCCTTCCCTCCTTGTTTTGCGAAGAAGACGACGGTGACGGCAACGTTTACTATGTGATCCCATGGAACGGAGCGCAAGAAGTGGGTATGGAATCTGGTGATACTTCTACAGGTCGGTTGTCTAGCATATACATAAACGTCCCAACCAACAACCCCCTACCGCTGCACCCCATATTCAGAAGCCACTGAATTTAGTATCTTGATAAAAAATTGATTACAACCAGTCTAGCCGCTATCCGGTTGCCATATCTTTCGGCAAGCTTTCCGTTACAATCATGTTTCGAGACCCACGCCAAGTTGCTCACCCAGAGAAAAGCCATCTGACATCTGGTTGATTTTCATGCTGCGAAAGTGCTCATTTTTCGAGCATTACATTACTTCCGTTTATGGACCAGCTATTGTTTTGATGATTGTCGTTAGTTTCGAGTTTGTTTATCATCCCCTCGCAGAGCCATGGTGATCATGAAATGCCTTTGCAGTGGGTTGCTTTGTTTCTGCAGGGATGAATGCAAACTATTCACTTCCAATTTTTGCATGTATGCGGATTAGTGAACCTTGGGAGTATGGAAACACCCAGAAAACAATAAATTCTAGTTTGTTTGTTGTTAATTGTAAACGATACGTTTTAAGATATATATACAGTCATACCTCGATATAACGTAACACAATTTTTATTTTCGTTACGTTATATCGAAGTTACGTTATATCGAAGCAAAATTTTTTTTCCAAGAATGTTTGTTGTAGCTTGTTTTTCTTTAAAAGAATTAACGCAAAATCAATGTTATTCACCCAGCAGGGTGTTCCAGCCCTTTTAACACATATTTTTTCAATTTCTTCTAATAAATTTTAATTTTTATTTTTATTGTTTCTTCAATTTTTTAATTTTTTTATATATATTTTCTCATATAATCTTTTTATCTTAGAATATTACTTGTAGCAGTATTCTTTTAATGTTGCATAAATAAAGGTGAACCAACCAACCAACCCAGGGGGTAAGTCTCTCGACTACTATGTGCGCGAATAAAAAGTCAAAATGGTCCATGGTTGCCAGTAAGCATAAATTTTTGATTGGAGTTATGATAGATGTGTTAAAACACATAAACAATTTCCTATCTGCCGCAGCGAGAACTGTGTAGTCAGTGGGCAGTTGTTCTCTTACGCGTATCTGATTAAAAGATCGAATCCATTTTAGACTGCTTTATCCGACACGTTTACATATTCGTAACCATCTGCAAAACTCGAAGATTGTGAGGCTTCTTTCTGCGTTGACATTAACTGCATTGTGTCGTCACCGTCATATAAAATGTCTTCATCAGCATCTTTGTGAAAAATACTTGCGATGATCTAATCATCGTCCAGCGTTTCGAGATCGGCATACTCCTCGTCGATTTCTTCGGTCTGTGCTATCTTCTCATTGTGTCTCTTACGACCGACAGCGGTACATCATACTTCGATTTCACGTGTTCTGAAATGTTCCAAGATTTGCGATCTTGCGTTCGCATGTTCCAAGATTTGCGATTTGATTCAGCTGGAACTACCATCCACGCTTGAGCGACCCAAAAGATTAAGTCCTTTATGTTGATCTTCTTCATGCACTCGTCAAATTCTCCTCCACGAATTTGAATTTCCTGCATCATCAGATGCCTGTAGCGCGTCTTAAACATCTGAATGATATTCTGATTCATCGGTTGAAGAATGGCGGGAGAAAGATGGTGAAAATTGATCCATCGGCAGTTTTTAGCTCATCTGCATTGTAATGAGCGACTCTTAGGGGTAGCCCTTTTGACTCGAGAAAGGTGGTCACTTTCGTAATGAATTCCCCAAAAAACTGTTCTTTAAAGAGCTCCTTTGCCATCCAAGCACTTTTGGATGCCCTGTAGTATACAGGCAACTCCATAAGGTGTTCGAATGCTCGAGGTCTGTGAGACTTTTTAATCAACATTAATGGTAATTTGAGAAACCCATCCATGTTGCTGCAAGGCATGAACGTTATGCGATCTTTGTTGATTTCCCAAACAACACAAAAATGACATTATTGGTTGCAGTAACTTGATTGTGACTTAATTGAGTTGCATGCAAGTAACTTTAACTGATTTGCAACAAGTGTGATGCAAGGGTCGCGTTTTTCTCTACATATGTTCTTGTTGGGGATCTTTTGAAAAAGATTGATTTTCAGTAAGCGAATGCCGTTGGGTTTTGTTATTTTTTTCCACATAACCACGGCTTCCGAGTTCTCCTATTCCAACCATTTGGTTGATGAATTTTTTTGCATGAGTTTGTAGCATTTCTGCAAAAATCAGATGTAGAGAGCTTCGTCAATCTGTGAGTATCGAGGAATATTTGAACGCTTTCGTTTTGCTATTAATTCAAAACAAAACATGTTGTTTTCAGGGAATATTATTTTAGTTTCTTACACATTTCTCCTAGTTGATCAATTTTTGTTTTAGAAAGTTGTCCTTTGCATGGCATAGACGGTAGATACAGACCGAACTTTGTACTTCTTCATTATTTTGTCTTGCTTAGGCGACACACGATCCATTTTTCAAAATCCTTCGACTTAGTCGACCTTCTCTAATTATGAGTTGTGCAATAATAAGGAAGTTTTAATAGCTAGCTTCCTACGACATACATAAAAATAAAGAATTCACAGAGAACAGATTTTTGACGGCATATACAAACCATGTTGAAGCATTGCACGCAACATCACAAGCAACTTTTACCAACCCTTCCCCGATAGCGGAACCTAGCCAAGTCCCTTTTTCTCACTTCAATCGTACATCCCATCCTAGTACAATCTTATTTCAATTGCACTTCGGATGTGGCAACCGATGGACATGAAATGTCAAAATAGCTAGCGGTTCATTTTACAGTTTGGCAATAGGTTGAAGGACACTCGAAGTGTATTAGGGCTGTTTTTTTTTCAAATGGACCGGATCAAAAGAATGAACATCTTTAGTTCTAAGAATGGACAACTTTATTTCTAAGATACCTGATGTATATAAATATGAAAACTTGGCTCTGTGAAGTTGATTCGATTGAGCGTGGACAGATTTATAAATAATTAAAAAAACAAAAATATACAGTTAGATTAATCACGCTAACAATAAACTACAAAAAAATAGGGGAAAAAAAAGTTACGTTATATCGAGGTAAAAGTTACGTTATATCGAGTTACGTTATATCGAGGTTACGTTATATCGAGGTACGTTATATCGAGGTATGCCTGTAATATATAATTATCAACTAGATATTTATGGAAAGTAATTGCGTTCATAATCGATTTCGAAAATCAATAAGATTCTGGATTTCAACTACACGTATCAAGACTTTTAGCCAATGTATTACTATCCATACTTTTAAATGGAGCATTCGGTGTTTTCCGTTTAAATCCCTTTACAATGCTTCTTGTAATATACCATGCGTCTCCATTGTTGCCACAGATTTTCGACTGAGGAGACTAATCGAGTCTTACTTCTCTTAGCATTCATTTTCTGTCATTCAACTTCAAATTTAACAGTATTTTCACATAGTTGTAGAAATGTGCACCATGCACTTTATTCATTTTCCTCGCCAATTGGAAAACATGGTTGATCCAAAATAATCCAGAACAGAGCGTTAATTTCCGGAAATTGGCTTGTTTTTGGCATCAGTGGATGCTTGCGGGGAATTTGATTGAAATTGATTCGTCCAATCATTAGCCCCAGATTACGATATTCTATCACACCAATCGACAAATATACAATCTGCTTTTTGCAATGTGATGTTCGCTCTCCGTCCGCTTACCGGGCGGACGAGTGTGATTGAGTTGAATTAATCAATTTGTATTACATCCTGCAGCCTGCAGCAGCAGCAGCAACGAACAAACGAATTTTCCATTTTAAAAACACGCTACTATGCCTAATCCTTTAAACCCGGATATTGGCGAATTGGTTTGAAAGTTGAGCTACATTATTCGTTTGAGGAATTAAATGCGAACATCACTGAGGTGTGATGGAACATAATCCATGTGGCATTTCAATAATAATTAAAAAACATACTAAAACCGTGTACGTTTTACGTTCTAAAAATATGAAATTCAACTATTTTTCTTTTACCAGTAACCCCATGACTAAACCGGTTGCTTTCGACATTATTATAGATTATAGATGAAGCTACAAGAGCAAGGAGCGTCAACGGGTTTTAAATTCTTTCAAAGTTTAAGGGATACTTTGGACAATTATTTTGAGTCGTGACAGTTCAGACAGTGATGCTTGAGGAAATTTGTTTGTAAGGGAATTGGAAAAACATTACGGAACGAAAAATATGGTGAACAACATACATCTAACCTCCCACCTTGTACAAACCGTAAGAAATCATTATATCAATATGAATACGAAAACGCCATGCTTATAAACCTTTTTATGAATTTTTTGAACAGAATACGTCATTTTGCAGGAGTAAGAAAATCACCCATCAATTATTGGATTTCGAAAGTTTGAAGTTCTCCAAATCAAAATGTAGCATTTAGTCACAGCAAAAATGAATATATATTGCTTAATATTGTTGAAGCAGATTTAGAACTATGGAGATGTCGAATTTTGTGAAATTGGAAAGTATTAAGGAATTAAAATTTGCACCAAAAATCTATCTACATTTTTTTTCGGATCGCAGCAAGCCGTGCTTCTAAACTGACGTGTTTTGTTTTTGCTGCGTTGTTTTCGCGAACAAAAATCAAACGATAATTCGTAATTTAACTCTAACTAACAGTGAAATCTATAAATATAGACGTGCTTTGGTAAAGACGTAGTGAATATAATCGATTCCCTCCCGAAATGTGTTAGTGTCGGTAGTATTTCCAATTTTTTTGGTTTTTTGTGCTTCGCCCCGCACCCGGAAGAAGAGTTACACCAGCTTAGTTTTGTTTATAGAATTTTGCAAGATGACGTCACTAGTGAACGTGTGATTCATCCAGATGAATGGAATTCAGTTTTGACAGGTATTCGTGGTTTGTTTGTTTTCGAAAAAAAAAAAAACTCAATTAGTGGTAGTATTGTGACATGCAGACATAAATAATTAAGTTTGAGTGTTTGTACGCTCTGTCGCGAGTGAATCGATAATTATTTGCAGTTTTGAAGTTCGTTATAGAGTCGTCTCGTAGCGGGGATTTGCTATTGCCAGTGTGGAGTGAAAAAAAGAAGACCAGTGCATGTAGAAAACGGCCATTTGCTTGTCAGAAGCATCAAACGAAGACAATGCGCATGCGTGCGCGAAAGGCTGCCATATAATTTCAGATGCGTTCACCACGTAGTTGTGTAGGTTGCATATCTAACGGGCTGTTTGGCAACGTCTATTCTTGCGCTTATTTTATCACGAGTGCATGAAGCTAATTACGAATCAGCGTAGAGAATTTTCATGTTTACGTAAGAACAAGCGAGTGTAATTAAGGAAGCGGCCATGGGTGCGATGTATCTGACTATAACTATATAACAATAACCTTATTTTTAAATAATACCAAATACGTGCCTGGTTTGGAAATTTAACATTTCCAAATCTGGAAGCGTGTTGCAGTGCCACTATCCAAATGATATCGCTAATGTTTACATGCGGGGCTTATTGTATGTGAAACTAACCTTGGAATGGGCGTGACTCTCCAGACGTTCTGAAATGGGTTGCTGGATGAGCAGTAGAGCTATCACTTTCCAGCTCTCGGATTAAAGCTGCTTCCAATGATCACTTGAGAGATTGTTGTAAACAGATTTCTTCCATAATACCATTGCCGGCCAATGAGTGTTAGATTGTACACACACACAAAGATCTATGTACAAATTTTACGTATAATAATTCATTCATTTTCCTATATGGCCAACTCCAAAGTATTTATCGATTGCTCGTTGATTCTACAAGCAGTGATTATGTTCTAGGAACAGTTTTGTCTACTAGAGAAAATTTCGAAAACATGTTCATTTATGCGACTTCGGAAAACCAAAAATTAAGTCGTATCAATGATACGTTTCGATTATGTGTAAGCGTCGAAATGAAAAGTAAGGAAGATGACGAACCTACAACTACGTATATCTCAATGTGTAAAATCAAAACGCAAATTGATTTAACTATTAAAATCAAGAACAAGATAAATAAAAATTACGAATATTATTGTTAAAAAAGCGTCATGTTTTGATGTACATTTTCTAAAAATTAAAAATTTCATAGAAATAATTTGTATTAAAGTTTGATATATGTGTGATAGAATATTTTCTGGGTGATGATCTCTCCAAACTTAATAATACCATAACGAGTTACAAGTATCAAAGGTTCTTAAAATTTTGTTATTTTTGTGATATGGTCTTCTAGTCGAAAAGCGAAAACAAATAGCTCATCCGACCAGGAGAGCATAACACAAAAATAACAAATTTATAACAAACCTTGTTACAAGTTACTGATTATGATATGAATTTGTTAAACACGTTTTCATCTGGATAATTTTATAACATACTTATAACAAATTAAGATATAATGCCCGAGAGGCACAGTCTGCGTAAAGAAATAAATTAATTCTAACATTAGCTGATAGGATTTGGCTACATAGTAACAAAAACTGTAACAAAATTTGTTTTGTTTAAGTTATATCTATATAATATTTTGCTATAATTGCTATAAATCCTCTAAAGGACTTTTTGTAACAATTTCTGTGAAATAATTTTGTTGTTTCCTTTTGGTCGGGAAATTAGTTAAGATACAGTTCATAAAGTGACAGCCGGGTATTTTTTTATTATGATACAAATAGGCTTATTATTTTTGCATTTTCGACCAGAAGTAGAGTTAATGGATTTTTCAACAAAAACCTTCACTGAAAAATCAGAACTGCCAGTTTTTCCGGAAAAATCCAGTGGAAAATTATCGGTTTTCCTGGACATCACCAAAAAAAATCATAGATAAAGAAAGGAGCATCGTAAAACAAAACCTGTTCTCCAATTTACATAGGGAATTTTCTCAAGAGTTTTGTTTACAAATAAACTGACAACAAGACACTGTTTCAAAACGTTCATGGAATCACTTAAATACTTTTCTGACTATTCACCCACTTTATTACTAATTTGCACAAAGGTAACGACTTCTCCCACTTCCTTACTTCCTATCTCCTACCTCTTTCCTCACTCTGTCTCATACTCCTATCGTCGGGGCCCCTCTTCCCGTCCCGCCACTTCACCAGTGCTTCTCCTACGCTGCTTCTCGTTCTGCCTGATCTTCGGGCTAAACAGCCAGACCGATACTCCTCCAGCTCTCCGTCCAACGCTTCCTCTCCTCCGTACTCCTCCAAGTCTCACCGATTCGCGTTTTCAATGGCGTCTGCGTCGGCTCGAGATGGCATGCAAAATGGCCACGTCTTCCCCAAGGCTTGAGACGTCACTAGTTCGAGACACTCGGACTCCCACGACGACGATGAAGTTGACTTCGGCTACTTGATAGATGGTCGGGAGCTTGACCAGCTCAGGCTAAACTAAAGGCAACCCCTGTGGTGTCGGTAATGGGATTATGGCCGTCAGTGGTGGGGCGGTTGAGATTGGGGTTTTAAATGGTTTACCTGTATGCTCTATCCCCTTCACTTGTTTCTACTTCTCCTTTTGAAGACTCTTTCGATCACTTTCCATAACCTTGTATTTTTTTCCAATTTCAGTTTTAACGTCTTAACTTAACTTAAGCTTGCTGCAGACTCAATGGCATATAAGCGATGGCGGTTTGATCTTTAACCGACCGTAAATGGCCGCCCACTCCTTATCTCCTGCGAAGTTTGGTGGCAAGTAGCGGAACTGTTGATGTGTGCCTGGTTTCTTCACAGTGGGTATTGGGTGGTGTCCAGAATATATATTTAAATGTTTACTGGTTTTAATTTAAAAGCCAATACACTAATTCCCGAAAATCTCAATCATCATGGATACTTCAACACACCACTGGTTACATTGCAAAACAGAGAAGTTTTATGAAATAATGTCAACTAAAGGGTGTTTCGATCAAAATTTGGTCGACTCAAACTTGACGCATTTCCTTTCATCGTGCATTAAAAATTTTTGCACACTCCTCATTTTAAAAATGTGTGCGTGTTTGCGTGTGCGTGATTTTGAGATTAGCACTTCAGTTATCAAAATATCGTCGAAGGAAGAGAATCAACGCATCAAAATTTTTCACGTACATGGCGAAAATCCAAACTACTCTCACGCCAAGTTGGCGAAATTGTTGAATGTGGCTAAATCAACTGTTACCAACGTATTACAAGTGTTCGGTGAACGTTTGTTGACAGCCAGGAAAGCTGGATCGGAGGCAAATCGAAAGCCGGAGGCCACAGCGACAACAAAAAAGAGTGGCCCGCTGTTTCAAGCGGAACCCCAACCTCTTCGTCCGAAATGTCGCTAAGAAGCTGGGAGTGGCGCCTTCAACTATGGATAGAACTAAAAAACGAGCTGGTCTGTCGACTTACAAGAAAGTGATGACTCCAAATCGCGACAATACACAAAACACGTCGGCCAAAGCACGATCGCGGAAGCTGTACGCGATGATGCTGAAGAAGTATGATTGCGTGGTACAGGAAAATGAAACTTACGTCAAGGCAAACTTTAAACAGCTTTTATACGGCAACCGGACGGGAAAAGGTGGCAAATTTTTTCAAGCACATTAAACTGTAAAAGCTCGCGAAGAAATATCTGGAGTGGCAAACCATCTGTACCTGTGGCTTGAAGATTAACGTTTACATTGCGACCGGAATCGTTAACTAGGAAATTTATCTGAGCGAATGCCTACAAAAACGTCTACTGCCTTACTTAAAGCGACACAATTGTTCCGTTCTATTTTGGCCGGATTTGGCATCTTGCCATTACGGAAAAAAGGCCATGGAGTGGTATGCTGGCAACAACGTTCAAGTGGTGCCCAAGGACAAGAACTCTCCCAACACGCCAAAGCACCGCCCAATCAAACATTATTGGGCCATCATCTAGCGAAACCATAAGAAGACTCAAAAAGCTGTTGTGAGCGAGACACAGTTCAAGGCAAAATGGCGTTCTACGGCGAATAAAGTGAACAAGGAGACTGTATAAAATCTTATGGCAGGTGTTTAACGAAAGACCCGGCAATTCGCATTCGGTAAAAAGGAAGCTTTGCTAAATATTTCTTCTGTATTCTGTATTAACTGAACTTGAAAAAGAAATAGAATTTGACTTATTAATAAAAACGTTGATCGACTCACACACATTACTGTTTGACCAAATTTTGATCGGAACGCCCTTTAGGGTAGCTGCTTCCATATCAATAAAGATAGTAAACAGATTTGTTTTCTCTTTCTAAGAGCGTTTGCTTACGTTTAATAACAATGACAAACATTACAAACCGTTCCACTTGCGCTCATTTCTTTAAGTTGGATGAATTGCAAGTGATGAGATTAGTATACGAATATATGCCCTATATCTTCATCTCGTGGTGAATTCATGATGTTAATAAATCAAATGTTAATAAAAAAAAGCTCATGCTGAGATACGCCTGTCAGAGCTAGGAGAAATTGATAAAATCAATGCCGGTTTATCAATGTCAGAATAAGTACATTTCCATTCAACGGGGAACAAAACAAGTCAATCAGTCGAGCACAATTTGCATCTAATGTATCGTGGAGTGCGAATATCATGGGGATAAAGGGTTGAATTGAATTGGAAGACCCATGAGCAGCCTGACACGTAACATTTCCGGTTGTTTTCACACTCTCGATTTTTCACTCCCTGTCACTTCCTCCTTCGGGTAGGTGTGGTGAAAAACGAGTCGAATCGTCAATTGGCTGATCAGTCTGGTCTCCTATATCACGGTGGGTGGTAACATCCGCCCACTTTGTTTCTCGGTTTGCATGTGGTTGTTAACATGGAACATAACTACATACAAAAAATCAGCTCATTTGGCTGCACGATAACCGAGAAACCAGGATGGTTACCGACCGTTCTGTAGGAGACTTTACTTTGTGTGATTTTTCTGTCATAAATTTCCATTTAGGTCTACTTTTTTTTTTTTTGTTATTCTCAATGATGGAATCAATTTCTATTACAATTTAACAACGGACTACGCTTTTTTTCCAATTCAGAGATTTCATTTCTAAATTTCCAAAAATGAGAGTAGAACCTTTGGCCTGGCACATTTCAAATGCTAATATCGTCATGCTGTCCGAATGAAATGGAATGATCTTTATTAGATCGATAAATGATTCTATACTCATGCTTGATATTGGTTGAGATCGGAAAACATCTCATGAAGCACCGAAAACTTGTAAGGACTGCATCGTTAATTATGAGTACACCTTTGAGGTTCTGTATGAAAAAGACTATGACTTATTTTGACAGCTGTTTAGTGTCAATGTGTTGCTTTCCCTGTATACAAGCGAAAACCTTAATTAAAAGTTAAACTTTCCCTTCAAGTGGAACAATGCGAGGTCTTACGGAAGAAAAACGAAAATCGATTGTGACCAAATAGTGCACTGAAAAGGGATTGCCGCTAAGAAAATTAGCAAAAGAAAAAGGTGTTAGTGCCTATGCGGTCCAAAATACGATCAACCGGTTTGTTATGCATAACATACTGTAGGACTTGGCCGTGGTAGAAAAACAGGTGCGTCAAACCCAAATTTGGACAAACGAATTTGCAATGTTTTTGAAGGAAAATCAGAGATTGCGCAAAAAAGTGTGGAGCGTTGGAATGGTCCAACGCCAGAAGGAGCGAAATTCCCTGAAAACGCACCAGAAACATAAATGTCCGAAATACAGCCAAATTCAGGCAGGTTCCGTGAAAACGCAGGCTCGGAAGCTGTACGACGATGTTTTGATCAAAAATTAGATGTGCATTATCATGGATGACGATACGTACGTCAAATTGGACTACTGTGGTGGATACCCGCCTTAACGATACTTTCAAGGCGCGCGATCAGCAGAAAGCGCAACAGTCCAAAGTTCCGAGAACGGGCGATTGCGATTTATGCTGACCGCGGCAGAAAGAGTCACGTACGCATCGACCGCATGCATGGTAGAATATGTTGAAGAGAGTAAAATAAAATCAGTCTTTTAACACCCAGCCTGGTCGAGTGATGTGCACTTACTTCTATCACATCCATCGTTTATATAAACTGTAACAGGGCACATCAAAAGACTACAGGGCACTCCCAGGGGCACAGTTTTACACCGTGAAGCGTGGAAGGGATGTCTCAAATCCGGAGAAATCGTTTTTTTGCGAAAAATTTGGAAAAAAGGTGTTTGGTGAAGGCGAGAAATTTGACATTGACTTTTTTCACTACCGCAAATATGAACACCTAAATGTACTGGAAGGAATGCCTGCAGAAACGAATTCTGCCACTAATTCGAAAACACAAAGGTTCGACACTGTTTTGGCCTGATTTGGCATCCTGCCACTATACGCGTGTCACCTTGGTGCCACACTGGTATGAAGAAAACAATGTCCAATTTGTGGAAAAGGCGATGAATCCTCCAAATTGTCCGCAAATAGGAAAGCTGCGGAAGAAGGCTAGATGAGCAGATGACATCATCAAATTTAAAAAAGACTGGGTAAACGTAAACAAAACCATCGAAGGAACAGTTGTGAACCACCTCATAAGGAAAATCAAGAAGATGGTGCGAGAGTTGACCAGATCTACAAAATATTAAATGAATACTGATTTAATGGGCTTTTTTGATGGTCAATAAACAATGTAAATGCATTTGAGTTGCAAAATAAATGAAACATATTTAAATACAGCGATCTTTAGGTGTACTCATAATTAACGATACAGTCCTTAGATCTATAAAAGTGAAATTTTATTAGTTTAGTCATGTAGGTATACTTTTGATGTTTTGAAGTAATGACATGTTTTTTAACGTTTTGCATCTTGTTTACATATTACAGGCTCAGATTATTTTACAGAAATCTGTAATTTTTTACCGAATTCTCAACAGTTGAATGTTCGGTTATCCGATTTTACGTATTTCGGTAAAATTTTACCGAAATCCGGTAATTTTTTTACAGATATCTGTAAAAATTCACCGAAATCCGTAAAAAAGGATTACCGTACGTTCAGCTGTTGAGAATTCGGTAAAATTTTACAGATTTCTGTAAAAAAAAATCGAAGTGTGTATGTTCTATAAATGTAGCAACAAAAGAATTCCGTATTTCATGAAACAAACTGTTGCTACGCAGTCTGGCAACGCTGGTCATCTCACCACCGGCGGACATGCGTGAGTTCTCTCACCTCTTACCAGTGTACTTTGACAGGAGCGATGTCACTTGAATGTCAGGGAAGAAACGAAATGAACAGTGAAAGAGTACAGAAAGCGCGTGTCACTTCAGATCGAGAGTCAAACATTAGAATTTGTCGTTATTTGCGGAAGTTGCTAAAATTAATTATAACTTATCATTTACATTTGCAAGGATTTCTTATATTTAGTGGAAAATTAAACCTTATAGAGAAAAGTAAGCTATAAAATCCGTTATTCTAATGTTTTACTAAACTTAACCTAAAATTAATCCCAAAAAGGCCTACGCTCAATTCTGAAAGATAGATACACTCTAGCAGCTCGAAGACATATAAGTTGTTAAATGTAAGTCTTCTGCACCTTATTGAATCCTTTATTTAAAGCCACTGTTATTGTTAACAGACTGAACTACAACCTAAAAATTGAAATTATTCTAATTTAAGCCTGTTCTTCAAAGCCTACACTAAATTGTAAGTTTTTAATACTATTACTATTAGTTAAAATTTGTAAACGCAAATAAAATAAAACTTCTAGCTTGACCTGATCTGGAAAAGAATGTTTCCAACCGATAACGAAAGTGTAGAGCTTTGTTCAACCGAACAAACTCAAGAATTTAAGGCACGATGGCTAACCTCGAAAACACTGTGAACCTCCGGATTTGGTTGACGACATGGGCGAATGTGAACAGTGTGAAAACTGGTTTCATTTTCGCTGTGTGGGAACTAGCATGGTCGTATGCCAAAAATAAACCCAAATGAGCCGGAGATAGTGTCTCTCCCATGTAGGGGATTTAGGAGTGTGAATAGACAGTTCGTTAGAATCATTTAAGCTACCGGTAGTATATGAGCACGGTGGATTCGTTCCTGCCTTGACCTACTCCGCACGGGGATGCTTAGCAAAAGATTGTGTGCTTGTTTCGAAATAGTAATCTCACAATGCCCTCTGCTCAATATCAAAAACTTCTTCTATTCAATTTTCACAACCAGTTTTCACACTGTTCACATTCGCCCATGTCGTCAACCAAATCCGGAGGTTCACAGTGTTTTCGAGGTTAGCCATCGTGCCTTAAATTCTTGAGTTTGTTCGGTTGAACAAAGCTCTACCATTTCGTTATCGGTTGGAAACATTCTTTTCCAGATCAGGTCAAGCTAGAAGTTTTATTTTATTTGCGTTTACAAATTTTAACTAATAGTAATAGTATTAAAAACTTACAATTTAGTGTAGGCTTTGAAGAACAGGCTTAAATTAGAATAATTTCAATTTGTAGGTTGACCTACCCCGCATGGGGATGCTTGGCAAAAGTTTGTGTTTCCTGTTTCGAAATACTACCTCACAATGCCCTCCGCTCAATTTCAAACTACTTCTATTCAATTTTCACAGCCTGTCGTGAGCTAACGGAACTATCAATACTTTCTCTTAACAACTTTGATCTAGCAAAAAAATGCTGTCTACTCCTAGAGCCTCATGGTGATGAGAAATTATCTCCTTCTCAAAACAACATCATCACAAAACACATCGGCCAAAGCACGACCGCGATAGTTGTACACGACGATGCTGACGAAGTCAGGACGATGAAACTTACGTCAAGGCAGGCTTTTGTCCAGCTTCCTGGACAGGAAGTTTATACGGCAATCGGACGGGGAAAGGTGGCAGATATTTTCAAGTACATTAAATTGTCAAAGTTCGCGAAGATATATCAGGTGTGGCAGGCCATCTGTACCTGTGGCTTGAAGAGCAACGTTTACATTGCGACCGGTACCGTCAACCAGGAAATTTATCTGAGCGAGTGCCTCCAAAAACGTCTACTGCCTTTCCTGTAGCGACACATTTGTTCCGTTCTATTTTGGCCGTATATTTGGTATCTTGCCATTACGGAAAATAGGCCATGGAGTGATATGCTGCCAACAACGTTCAAGTGGTGCCCATGGAAAAGAACCCTCCCAACACGCCAGCGCTCCACCCAATCTAACAATATTGGGCCATCGTCAAGCGGAATTTTAAGAAGACTCAAAAAGCTGTTGTGAGCGAGAAACAGTTCAAGGCAAACTGGCGGTCTGCGGCGAATAAAGTGGACAAGGAGACTGTACAAAATCTTATGGCAGGAGTTAAACGAAAGACCCGGCACTTCGCATTCGGTAAAAAGGAAGCGTAGCTGAATATTTTTCCTGTATTCTGTATTAATTGAACTTGAGAAAGAAACAGAATTGGACTAATTAATTATAACATTAATCGACTCACACACATTACTGTTTTGATCGAAACACCCTTTAGACTTTCCAGAGTAAAACCCTCGGAATGAATGCGAAACTCCTTCAACCGCACATTTGTTTGATTGAGCACATTTGTGTGACAGAATTTCGTCTTCAATGATAAAATCCTCAGTCCAGGAGTTAAAATTGCAAATCTTCATTAAATTGATTCATTAAATTTTATTGCGAAAATGATTGAAATTTTCTTACAAACTTCAATTTATTTTTCTTTTCATCATGAAATCACTGCTGAATAAATGCACGTCAAACTTTTTCAGTAGCACAGCCTACTCTTCCGCGATGAAATTCACAATTTTTCTTACCAACAAAATCAACAACCGAGACTATTTATTTTTGTTACCGACGGCATCTGCTAGAAAGCTAATGTTAGATCAAATGTAGCATTCAAATCAATATTCAAACAAGTCTCGCGGTAATACTGAGACAGTTATTCTTTTGTTCAGTTATTCACGTCGTACTATTATTTTCGTTAAGCCTTCTCATTTCCTGAATAAATATTTGTAAACTCAGAATAAATATTATGTAAGCCGTACAAGAAATACAATAACAAATAATTAAATTTCCAGAACGTACGCAACGTTCCTTTTTTAATGAACGCCAATGGAGGGACAAACAAATCCGAAATAAGTTTAATTAAAATTTGAACCTTCTACTTCGAACTGAAACTGCACATGTGATCTGTAAACGTGATTCGTCAAGTTTGTTTTTTTTTTGTTTAACAGTGGAACTTGATTTTCGCAATAATCCAGCATGACTTAACACTGGCTTGTGAAACTGTGAATCTGGAAATTGAAAGAGAGTTCCTTTTTTTAACAGCCGATGTCTGTTTTGCTGACTTGGTAACCTGCTCAAACACAGTAAAATTGTTGCCCGTGAATTTCCTATTTGTTTGAAATGTGCAATAAACTGGTTCAGGAAGTTGGAACTATTCTTTAAAATATTTGTTAGCTAGTCTAGTTTAGGCTTTGTTCCAAGTGGTGAATGCTCAGTTGAAGTTTATATTTTGAAAAGAAATTAAAATATTCTTAAATCACTCTGTTGTTGATCGGCTAATTTCCGAGAGGGTTTTCGTCTAAACTAATTACTCATCTGTCAGAAATGAGTCTGCTGTTAAATTTAAGTGATCCCTCAGTTCAAACTAGAATCGATAATACTTGCTATATAGTGATCTTATATCACCATTCATGCGTTTAGGTTTCACTGAAAATCATGTATTTGACATATGACATCAAGATACTCAACATCACGCAATAAAGCTGGTAATCTGGATAGGGCATTAGTCTTGTCACATTCCTAAATATCATAAATGGTGCACAATTCTTGAACCAGCTCAATGTTCTGCGCTGGGTTGTGCTGCATCCTCCTGTCCATTCCATCCAAACAAGCAAATACCACGGCGTAACGATTCTGAAATGGCCCGCGAGGACACGTGTAAAAAGTTCGGAATCCGGAGAAAATGAATCAAAGTTGGTACAAATATTTGCATATGTACATATTTGCCAACTCCTCCATCTCTCTCACATATGTAGAAAGCGAGTACGAGCACGAGGCGAATAAACATAAATTTCGTTTGGTTTCAATATTTTCAACTGCTTCTTCATTTTGGCTAGAACCAACCGACACTCCTCCGTCCATCAATTTTGTTACTTGTGAGGACTTTCAAAGAATTATTCTAAAGCAATTGTCAGCCAGAATGAGAATCGAGCCCACCTCCTCCAGCGAGGTCTTGTTTCGAAACCATGTCTGCTCCAACTAACCTATTAGGGGCCTCAAATATTTCCAACTTGCACCACAATAACAATAAACACCGAAAGACCGGACTGGAATGGAATCGCGTTGAGTGAGCCCAGGGAGGCTCACTCTTGTCATAGTTTCGTGCTTGAAAGAGCATCATACAGTAGGAGTGGCACGGATTTATCAGTTGGGAAAACAGATTTCACAGAAACACAAATAGAGTGGCTTTGGAAAAGTGTCGAAGCTTGTTATAGCATGAAAAATTGTGTTTGGAGGGTTTATTGAATTCACGGAACTGTTAGGGGCAGCGAACTGGATGTCAGGATTTGCACATATTCAATAATATAGAAAAACAAGTCCAATACTGGAAGTTTGGGTATGAAAATCAATCGAAACAATCAACAGCGATCGCATCAAGAGAGTATTTATCAACCACGGGAGCATAAAGGTTGAATCATTTAGGGCATCTTCAACGGTGGTCCAAATACAATGAGGTCTATACAGGTGGAGAAGAAGTGGTAAACTTGTATTAGTGTATTGCAAAATACTGTCATTGTGTTCGTGAGATAATGCACAGCCTGTTTTTTGTAAACATGTGTGACGTAGATCTCCAAAAACAACAATTTACAACAGCAGCAAATCACAAGATGGAATGTTTATTTTCGGTAATTTGTATAGTTATTAAAAGGTTTCAGCTGAAAAATGCCTTTTTGTGTACTAAAAGGATGTGGAAAAATAAACTTAACTTGCTTTGTTATCATTCGCCTGTATTTTACAAATATCTGTAAAAAAAATTACCGGATTTCGGTCGGACCGGAAATCTGATTACCGAACGTTCAGCTGTTGAGAATTTGGTAAAACTTTACAGATTTCTGTAAAATAATCTGAGTGTGTAAATTTGCTGGGGGAAACCGATGATATCTTGGAGATATACTCAATTCGTATTTCTCGAAGGAAAATCTTTGATTTATCCAGAAATCATTTTTATATATTATATTTTTCAACTGCATAACGGGTGTCCACTAAATAATGAGAACGAAAAGAATGGGTCAGGAAAAAAATACCAGTGAAGTTTTGTTCAAACTGATTTATTTTATTAAAAGGGTCAACTTAAATCTTCAAACTAAGTTTAGTGAATATTGTCATATGGTCCGTGGTCCGCCGTGCGGCGCAGCTTAGTCGTTATGCTGGAACATGACCGTTGGACGGCAGCCACATCGATTTTTCGGATGCAGCTTTTGATCCTGTTGGTAAGTTGCTTGGTGTTCTTGGCCTTCCAATTATCCTTGTATACCATGGAGCTCAAAAGACCGAAGAAATCCTCGATAGGACGGCACTGTGGCAAATTTGTCGGATTCCGGTCTTTTGGGACATATGGTATATTTTGGCTCTCCAAAAACGTTAGCGTTTTTTTTGCGTAGTGCGATGATGCCTTGTCCGGCCAAAACACGTATTTGCCATCCGAGTGATGTTGTTTAAGAAATGGGATGAGTATTTTCTGCAAACACTCTCTTTGGTACACCTCCTGGTTGATGGCCAAACCGCTTGGTTTGAACCACGGCTTCGAAATACCCTTATCGGATATTACGATGTATAACATAACCTTCGATTCAAATTTGTGCTTGAACTTATACATTACTTTTGGAGGAGTAGTAGATTTGTCCTTAGTGTAGAATCGGTCGTTTCCCGGTATCTGAGACTTCGAAAGAGGAAAGTAGCTTTCGTCGTCCAGAACGAAAGATTTTCCGCCGTAATTCCGAGTCATCCAGTGGCATTGGGATTTCACGGTTTGAATCTGCTCATCTGTGTACTCTGGGGATCTGGTTTTCTTTCTACACACTATTCCTTCTTTCTTTAGCGTCTTGCAGATGAGTGACTTCGAACAATGGAACTTTCGGGCTGCTTTCCGTTGACTTACCGAATCCTTGTTGTTGAACATGCTGCGCAGCGAGCGGAGCGTTTTCTCATTCATTATTTTCGCTGGACGGCCGCAACCTTTCTTCCGGGTTACTCTCATGCATGCCAGGATACGGTATACGGTGGATACCGGAACTTTTTCACGACAAAAATGGTCCACCGTGTATTTTTTTCCACGATCTTCGTTCGCTTGAAAGAATTGTACAACGCGCGCGCGCAGTTCTTCCTGTTTCGACGGCATGCTGAACACGACTGAACATGTTAGAGTGAAATAAGAGTGTATGAAAATTTTCTGGAGAGTTCAACGATTCATTCATCTAAAGTGACATTTCTATGCGGCCGTTTTTGTTCTGATGGAAAAGTATTGAAATCATTCTCATTTTTTAGTGGACACCCGTTATTCTACAGATTTTAGATAATGCACTTCTTGGCAATTACATGAATTGTTCAGAACTTATATAAGCTTCTAGAAACTGAACAAACTCTTTAAAAAATATTTTCTGAATTACTATGAACTTTGGATGTATGAAAAAAGGGTGGAAATATAATGAACTTGAAAGAAGTCGATAATGCTTCTCGAAAGTTGAATAAACTTATTGGAAGTTTCAAGATGATCATGAGGTTTTCTCTCTTTTGAAAAAGGAAGGGGTGGATATTCAGAGGAGTCCATTGAATTGCCTTGGTTGGACTTGGTTGAACTTCCAATACGTTTACTGATCATCCATGAAATAGGAACAAGTTCAAAATGTTGCACGTACATGGCGAAAATCCAAACTGCTCTCACGCCAAGTTGGCGAAATTGTTGAATATTTGGCTAAATCAACTGTTACCAACATATTAAAAGTGTTCGGTGAACGTTTGTCGACAGCCAAGAAAGTCGGATCGACAGGAAATCGAAAGCCGGAGGCCACCGCTACGACAAAAAGAGTTGCCCGCTGTTTCGAGCGGAACTCCAACCTCTCCATCCGATATGTCGCAAAAAAACTGAGAGTGGCGCCTTCAACCATGGATAGAACTATAAAACGAGGCAAGGTAGACTTTAAACAGCTTCCTGGACAGGAATTTTATACGGCAACCGGATGGGGAAAGGTGGCATATATTTTCAAGCACTTTAAACTGTCAAAGTTCGCGAACAAAATATCTGGTGTGGCAGGCCATCTGTACCTGTGATTTGGAGAGCAACGTTTACATTGCGACCGGAACCGTCAACCAGGAAATTTATCTGAGCGAGTGCTTTCAAAAACGTCTACTGCCTTTCCTGAAGCGACACAATTGTTCCGTTCTATTTTGGCCGGATTTGGCATCATGCCATTACAGAAAAAAAGGCCATGGAGTGGTATACTGCCAACAACGTTCAAGTGGTGCCCAATGACAAGAACCCTCCCAACACGCCAGAGCTCCGCCCAATCGAACAACAGTGAGCCATCGTCAAGCGGAACCTTAAGAAGACTCAAAAAGCTGTTATTGGCGAGAAACAGCTCATGGCGTTCTGCGACGAATAAAGTGAACAAGGAGACTGTACAAAATTTTATGGCAAGTGTTAAATGAAAGACCCGGCACTTCGCATTCGGTAAAAAGGAAGCTTAGTTGAATATTTTTCCTGTATTCTGTATTAACTGAACTTGAAAATAAAAGAATTTGACTTATTAATAAAAACTTTAATCGACACACACATTACTGTTTGGCTAAATTTGATCGGAACACCCTTTATTCCTCGTCGTCTGCCAACGACGCACTACTGGCAGTAAAAATTATTTTGTCAAACCAATCCATGGCAAAAAGTTTGCGCAAAATTCTGCGATCTAATGTTGAATGATTGACACCTGTGGCGGGTTTAACAACAAGAAATACAACAGCGATGCGGAGAACTCAAAGTTGGTACATTTTAGCTGGTTCTATTCAAGTTTTGCTGATGCAAATCAGGTATAAAGTCGGTCCAGTTCCAAATAGATCACCTTAGAAATGGGTTTATATTCTGTTAAGTATTAGTGTCAGTTTTTTTGCGTTGTATTGACCGTATATCTTTCTTTGTATATGACACGCGTTTGATCAATGTCAGGAGATCATCGTGAACGGAGACTGACCCGGCGACACATTCATACGTCAGAAATCTCTTATGGTTAAGCAATACATAGTGGAATTACATGGAATTTGCTCGCGATTACTAGCGAAAATTTAAAAAAGTGTTTCAAGGTTTAATTTTTTATTTTTTTAAAAAGTGATCAAATGAAGTGTTAAATTTTAAATTCTCCTAGTTTCCCAATCACAATCGTTCTACTAATACGCTCAAAAAAGTTTTTTTTAAAAATAGTGTTTAAAAAAAGTGAAAGTGAACACAAAATTGTCATAATTGGTTCCAGAAACTACATTGTAGCTTAATTGAGTCAAATTGAACTTGATTGTGTATAAAGGGTGTACGGAATCATATTGCGACACACACAAATATTTGGCAAAATTCGCCCGTTCAACCAATCATCTTCAAACTTTCAGGGAGTAAAATAAACATGTGAAAAATATTTCCCCATGTTTGTTTTATTCAATTTTAATTCCATATACAAATGCACGAACCTTCTTCTTTACACTACTCATAAGGTCCTATTCAACATTTGGACCAACTTTTTTTTTTACGTTGCAATCCATTTTTTCTTCATATCCTCCTCCGAATTCACTTCCTTAGGATGCTTCCGAAGTGCCTGCTTCATGATGGCCCAGTACTTTTCAATAGGCCGCAGTTCCGGTGCGTTCGGGGGATTGAGATGCTTCGGCACGAAATAGACTTTCTCAGCCTTGTACCACTCCAAAACCTCTTTCGAGTAATGGCACGCGGCTAAATTCGGCCAGACAATCGTAGGACCATGGTGTGACCTTAGAAGAGGAAGTAGACACTTTTGGAGGCATTTCTTTACGTACACCTGTCAATTGACCGTTTCAGTTGTCACGAATAAGGTGTTCCGCTTTCCACACGACCAACTTGCTTGCCAAATCATATATTTTTTGGCAAACTTTGACATCTTCTGCTTTCTAACGTCCTCAGGGACATCGAATTCACGTTTTTTTCGCATCATTCACGGAAGTTTTGGGTTAGATTCAGTTTCTTCGCCACATCTCGAACTGAACTGTTGGGATTCCTCTTGAAAGCTTGAACTACTCGTTTGTTGTTATGTTATGTATTCTCCGTGCGAGGAGTAACGATTATGATGTAGAAGGAGATGTTCGCTCATCACCATGAGGCACCAAGAGTGAACAACAATGTTTTTGGCTAGAATGAAAGATGTGAAGAGAAAGTGTTGAAAGGTCCGTCAGAGTGCGGCAGGTGGGAAAATTAACAGATGTTTTTGAAAATTGAGCGAAAGGGCATGTATCCAATGGTACTCGAACCATGGACGTCAATCTTTGCCTAACATCCCACTGCGAGGTAGGTTGTAGCGACGGAACAAGTCCGCCACTTCAACAGGCAAAAATTGACGCATGGAAAGACGCTCATGTACCACTGTGGCTTGTATAGTTTATTCTTAGCGATCTATTGTGTGCACTCTGTTTACTGATGCGCACATGGGAGAGGAACTCTCTCCTTTTTTGGGTTTGTTTTGATTCGCACCGACTTTCGGATTGACTTTCGGACGGACATTTCAACACTTTCTCTTCACATCTTTCATTCTAGCCAAAAACATTGTTGTTCACTCTTGGTGCCTCATGGTGATGAGCGAACATCTCCTTCTACATCATACTCGTTTGTGATCCTCAACACTATACGGAGACCCATTTTTGCCTTTTTACCCTTCTTACATCAATAGAAGGGTATTAAGATCGCTTGAAAACTCGACTTTTTATCCGAGGCCCACAGGGCCGAGTGTTATATACCATTCGACTCAGCTCGACGAACTGAGCACATGTCTGTGTGTGTGTGTGTGTGTGTGTGTGTGTGTGTGTGTGTGTGTGTGTGTGTGTGTGTGTGTGTGTGTGTGTGTGTGTGTGTGTATGTGTGTGTATGCGTTACAAATAATGTCACATCGGTTTCTCAGCCATCTGTGAACCGATTTCAGTTCTGTTGACGGCAAATGGAAGCTACAACATTCTCATAGAACGTTATTGATTTTTTTTTCATTCGGACATTTCGTTACGAAGATATGAACGAAACAGTACTTGAAGGCCTATTACAATAGTAATCAAACAGTTTAGTCTCCGATTACATACTGAGCTATTTGTTTACCGATTTTAGTTTTGCCAAATCAAAGCTATGTAATCTCCAAATAACTGGTCAAAATTTCATTATGATTGGATAATCCTTCACGGAGATATGACCAAAACGATACCTGAGAGCACATAATTGTTTGATGACAATATAATCGTTGCAGTGCAAAACCAAACAAGACCAATCACACCAATCGATGCCGCTTGCATTCTATTGTGTCGCATCTCATGCGTTGTATAGCACATACAGCGGACTAGCCACACTATGCGACTGTATAGAATTAGAGTAGCATCGATTGGCTCGAGTGGTCTGGCTTTGAACTGCAACGAGTATATTCGAAAATGCTCCATTTACTATAACTACATAATTTTCAACGAACATGTACTTATTAAGCATCTTGAATCCATATCAATAATCAAAATTGACGTTTAGGATTGTCTTATAAATTATTCTATGGACTGATTATATGAAATTGCTAATATTAATGTAATTTCCCCTTTTATATAATTAACATAAACAGATCGTTAAAGACTATTTATGGCAATATTTTAATCACATCGATGAACACTACGTTCAGGATTGACAAATAGTTCATTTTATAAACTGTATGTATGACATATCGAATATTCCTGGATCTTCCTGGAATTTCTGATGAAAATATGTATCCAGTACAATTTTGGCCACATTTGAGTTCGTAATTCTGGTGAAGTGTAAGAAGGGTTCAGTCTCACCATCGGTGGATTAATGCGGGTTTTTTTTCTTTGCGATCGATGGTCAAACGTTCGTGGTACCGATTTAAAACAAAAGACCCAGCTTCCTGCTGATGGCACGATGAGAAAAATCTGGATTTTCGAGGTACATGCACAAAATTTCTTTGCGCCGCTGCTGTTTATCTACGCAACAATTGCACATCTGCTACAATGAGGCATAAGAACTTAAAAACTTCATAAGACCTGATTTATGAAACAAGATGATTTTCATTTCATAAGCCATGTTGAGTGCGCCGTTGTGAAAGTTAACGCTGCTGCCCTATTCGACGCTTAGCCACGACGCGCCACACCTGATGCTGTCCAGGGGATTGAAGACAACAAGATCATCACCGCTAAACTGTCATCTTCACTGTTTATTAAATCACAGAGAACAGACATCCAGGCTCGAACATTTTCCCCCCAATTTTCTGTGTAAACTTTTAAAAGCAAATCGTTGAAAAAACAACGCCGCCTAGTCTAGGTTTCACCAAACTAAAATTGACAGGCTATTAAATCTCAAGGTGAGCAAGTGGCGCCATCAACATACGATTCACCAAAACTAACGGAAACGAGCCCTAATTTTAAAATGGCAGTTAAAGAAATTTACACACGATGTGCAGTTAAGCCTGGATGTCTGTTGTCTGTGATTAAATGACAAAAAAGTGATTAAACAAAGAATAAATCGTAAATAAGTCGAGTTATTAGTACGAGACACTGAAGAAGTCTGCACATTGTAGACGAAATACGCGTATCTGTCAAGACAAGCAAAGGTAGTTGGAATTAAATGGAAAATACAAATTTTTCTTCTAATTTCTAGTTACAGGCCATGTTGCTTCGTTCCTCTCAAAAACCGGAGTATTCTCTTGGCGTGGGACCAATGTTCCTAGGAAGGGTTGCACTGAAATTGGCTGAAGTATGATGCTGCCACACTGATGTCAGGCCGTGTGATTACCATTAGGTACGTAAGACAACCTATTAACTCACGGTAGGGTTTCTCAAGTTTCTCCTCCGATGGCTTCTGCAGCTGCAAGTTGGTGGCCATGGGCATTGATGCCGGCTTGCAAGTTTCCATGCCGAACCGCCTAAGAATTGCCTCGGTTTAGCAGGGCTGCCTCAGGTTCATGCCTCCATTCTTGACATTTCACTCGATTCGGATACCCAAGAACATCTGAGCTTCACCAAGGTCCTCCATGCTAAACTCTCGTAGCAACAGCCGTTTAACCGCTTCAACTTCCTGCAGGCTCTTTGACATAATGAGTGCGTCATCCACGTACAACACTAGGTACACGAGACCAAACTTCCCTTGGTGAACATACAAGCAACTATCTTCTACACCGCGCCGGAATCCAACCTGCTTCGCGAATTCATCGAACCTATCGTTCCAGGTCTTGGAAGACTGCTTCAGCCCATAGATTTATTTGCTGAGTTTGCACACTTTATCTCCCTCCTCAAATCCTTCAGGCTGACGCATATATATGTCCTCACTGAGGATCCCGTTAAGAAATGCCGCTTTTACGTCCATTTGATGAACAATAAGTCCCTGCTGGTTTGCTAAGGTTAGCATCATCCGCACTGTCGACATCTTGATCACAGGTGCATACGTCTCGTGAAAATCATAGCCATAGCGCTGGGTAAACCCTTTCGCGACCAACCTAGCCTTTCGTTTATTAATAGAACCATCGCGATCCGGGTTGGTTTTCAGGCGGAACACCCATTGATAATCGACTGGCTTCCGGCGGAGATCCACTAGATGCCATGTCTCGTTGTCAGACAAGGATTTGAGTTCTTCGCCGACGGCCACTTTCCACTCGGGCCAGTCATCTCGTTTTCGTTATACCTCGATATTGGTTGGGAGGTTGTCAACATAACTCTCCGCATTTAGAGCGAAAGCGATGCACGAATAGTCTTTCAGTCTTGTTGGCAGATTACGTATGCGCTCACTTCGACCTATTTCCAAAGGGTATTTTGCTTCCACGTCAGTGCCACCTTCAAAGTCGCCGAATTCATCTTCTTCACTGACCTCAAACCTCGCACAAAGACGATCAACATCACCATCCTGGACCACTATCCGGCACAGGTGCAGTATTTAAATTCGACGCAAGAACCTTAGAATTCACTGTTGACAACCGTGAAGGGCCAGCCAACTCAAAAGTTCCGGAAACGTTCTTCTCAACCAAAATATCTTCCCCATCACTCAACATCTTAGCAGATTCATCAACAGCAACGTCACGAGCAACAACAATCTTTTGCCCGTCCCACAAGCGATAACCATTCACCCCATATCCGATGAAAATACAAGGCATACTGCGTGACTGTAACTTGTTCCGCTTTTCATGTGGTACAAAACTAAAGGCTCTACTACCAAAAATCCTGAACTTGGAAACATCGGGTTTGTGGCCGTACCATATCTCATATGACAACTATCCGCTTGACAATGCTGCTGTCGGACTCCGGTTTATGATGGACGCAGCTGTTAAAACCGCTTCACACCACATATTCCTGTCCATTGCTGATTCCTCTATCATTGCCCTTGCCTTGCTCGCTAACCCCATTTTGCTGCGACGTGTATGGAACGGTATACTCCAGCTGAACACTTTTCAACCGGCAAAAAAAACGCGAAATTTATTTCCTATATATTCACCTCCATTGTCACATCTGAGGCGTGTATATTCATCAGTAAATGAAACATAGTATCGCTTACCGTTCCATGATGCAGGCTTCATAACTCCACACACGTCGCTGTGAATCAGCTCCAGCGGACGTGTACTTCTTGGCGAGGGCATCTCGATAACGGGTTGTCGTGTCTGCTTTCTCTCTAAGCAGGGTTCACATAGCTTGCCTTCTGGCATTTCACTTTTCTTCATCACTAAGCCTTTTGCCCACCGTGTTTTGCTTGGCAGTCCGGTTTGGCGCCTTCCTGACCTTAAAAACACGTAGCCCAGTCCGCTTCATGGTCTGCTGGGCGAACCACTTCGACGAATTGACCTTTTTGGCCACGTCTCGGGTGGAAAGGTTCGGGTTATTCTTAAAGTACTGCCGTATCTTCCACGCCTTCTCTGGGTATTCTGGATGGTCTTTGTCTCCTGGAACATCTTCACAACGCGGGACACGATGAAATGGTGGATTCCAAACCTTTTGCCGATCCATCTGTGCGACTGACCAGGATTATCGATCACCGCGCCCAAGATTCGCTGGCGTAGTTCTTCTTGTTTCGAATGCATCTTGAAAACTACTTGACAAATCTCGATAAAATTTTGCACACATAAACATAACACCCTATTAATTTTTACCCAGGTGATAAAAAGTTGCACCCAAAACAAAGTGTCGCATTTTTTCCGAGTCCAACCTTTACCATATTTTCATTCATGATGGCTCGGTGAAACTAATGTCATGATTATCGAAAAATGGGGGGGAGAGTCAAAACTTCAAGCGGAAGTGGACAAAAGCTTACAAAACCAGAAGAGAGAATCTTGTAAAAAACGTTGTGGTAGGAATCAAGTCAAAGGTCCGAAAGTTTAGGTGTGATGGTGAAATTTTAATCTATTATTGCAAAAGGGTAAAGGAAAACACTTGAGGAAAACTAGTGTTGTGAAAATGATCTCTTTTTGGATTTTTTATAATCCTATAACGATCGTGTGCTGATACATAATTTATTTCCGGACTCGCTTTATAAGTGTTCCATCCAAGATAGTTAAAAATTTTCGCGGTTAGTTATCGTTATACGTGTCGAAATAAAAAAAAATCAAGCAAGTGTTGTCATGTTCATGAATGATAAACTATCTTGGAACCACCACGAACGCAGTCAGCTGCAGAACAACCCAAAGAGTTAAGCATTGTCCCAGCGATGAATGGACCGTCATAGGGGTGGCGTATTAAGGGCCATTGCATGGAGAATTCGAGGCACATACCGTGGGTCAACGGCCATTGGTTCGGAGTCAACTGTTGTAAAAAGAAACAGGGAGTGGCGTTTTGATCTTTCAACTATGTACTACGGTACGGAGGTACAGAGTGGTTCTAGCGCCAATGTAGGCTTTGGGAAGTGTAAACAGAAATTTACACATCGCTAGAACCGTTCCGATCCACGTTCAGGCACACACTTTTTGCAAGCCAAAGGATGTAACCCCTTGCCTATCCTACATGGGGGTAGCTTGGAAAAAGATAATGTGCTTGATCAGGTACTGTCTTTTAAAATTAGCTCTCAACTCAATTTCAAACTGCTTCTATTTAATTTTCACAGTCTGCCGTACTGTAACTGAACTATTAATACATTCTCTGTATATCTTTGGTTCTAGAAGAAATTGTTGTCCAATCCTAGGGTCTCATGTTGACAAGAAGATATTTCCTTCAAACATTATAATTCGACAAAGATTTTTCATCGGGGCCTAACTGATAAAAGTAAACAATGGCTTCTTCCGTTAATTTCTCGTGTCCAAACGGCTACCCATTTAAGCCTCCAATTCTATCGGATAGGTGAACTCTTCCTCTACGAAATGACCGTGGTGGATTGATTAGGCGAGTTTTCTATGACGAAAAATTCGCGAAAAAAATCATTGTTTACGTTTGTCAGTTAGGCCCTCATAAAAAAATCTTTGTCGAATTGCGTACTTCATGCTTGGAGTAATAAAAAAATAATACGTAGAATGCATTTCAGTGCACAGCCGTTCAGCCAAAGGATGGTTGAACTTTATAGCAAATATTTTTATAGCTTACATTTTTTCTAGATCTACATCCGAATCCTCTCGATAAGGTTTG
This sequence comes from Aedes japonicus, assembly GCA_034211315.2. NCBI lineage: Eukaryota > Metazoa > Arthropoda > Insecta > Diptera > Culicidae > Aedes > Aedes japonicus. Next base: position 151,555 of record JASCZW010003990.1, read on the forward strand.
ACAACTTCGCGTCGGCACGCTCATTAGCTTCTCCAGTGTTGTTTGTGTTTACATCGCATCGCTCGGATGGCTTCATTTTATTCGTGACGGTAATTTAGATCTCCTTTTTCACATTTCACACAAAATAAGAATAAAAACAATGAATCTTCAGCTACTGGGTAAGTTGTTTTTGGATTTCACTCAAATATATATATCAATCAACTGGATAAAAACCGAAAATAATCAATTACACGTTCCGGTAGAATCCTTCGGTCAGAACTACCCAGAAGAATTCGATGGTTCGCTGGATTGCATCTCCTTGGCAGTAACCTGTGCCTTCAACAAGTATGGAACCCTTCTGGCGGTTGGTTGCAACGACGGTCGAATTGTTATATGGGATTTCCTAACGAGGGGAATTGCCAAGATTATCTCCGCCCACGTCCATCCGGTATGCAGTTTGTGCTGGTCCCGCAATGGTCACAAACTGCTGTCGGCTTCGACGGACAACAACGTCTGTATTTGGGACGTGATGAGTGGTGATTGCGAACACAAGTACCGGTTTCCTTCGCCAATTTTGAAAGTCCAATTCCATCCGAGAAACGATAACAAATTTTTGGTTTGCCCGATGCGGTATGCTGCCGTGCTGGTGGATATTGGAGGGAAGCACCAATGCTTACCGTTGGATAATGATGTAAAATTGATTTTTCTTCATGCTTGGCATGATTTGATCTGAAGTATATTTCTATTTCGCAGGGAGACCTTAACATTGTTGCATCGTTTGATAGGCGAGGAATATACATTTACTCTGGTAACGCGAAAGGCAAAATTCTTGTGTTGAATTCAAATACGCTAGACATTGTAGCTAGCTTTAAAATAGCAGTTGGAACCTCTAGCGCAACAGCGGTTAAAAGCATAGAGTTTGCCAGGAGAGGAGAGTACGTAACCCACTGCATTATGTTGGAAAAATATAATTCACATTCTTGATTGCTTTTTTCAGAGCGTTTCTTGTCAACACATCAGATCGAGTAATTCGGGTCTATGATTCAAAAGAAGTCGTTGCCTGCGGCAAGGATGGCGAACCGGAACCTATTCAGAAGCTACAGGATTTGGTAAACAAGTGAGTTATTCAAGTAATTTGATGTTGGGGCGCTTTCTTAAGATAAGTCTGGATGATTTCTAGAACTACCTGGAAAAAGTGCTGCTTCTCTGGAGACGGCGAATATATATGTGCTGGAAGTGCGCGACAACATGCTCTGTACGTGTGGGAGAAATCAATTGGTAATCTCGTGAAAATCCTACACGGCACCAAGGGTGAACTGCTGCTGGATGTCGTTTGGCATCCAGTTCGACCGATTATAGCCAGTATTAGTTCAGGTTTGGTTTCGATATGGGCCCAGAATCAGGTGGAAAACTGGTCTGCATTTGCACCAGATTTCAAAGAACTCGACGAAAACGTGGACTATGAAGAACGGGAATCGGAGTTCGACATCACTGATGAAGATAAATCCGTGGATTTAGCCGCCGAATCCAAACAGGATGAAGAAGTGGAGGTGGATGTGGTTTCCGCTGAACCAATTGCGGCGTTCTGCTCGTCAGATGAAGAATGTGAAGACGAGCTCGCTCTACAATTTCTTCCAATCGCCCCAGAGGTGGAAGATCCGGAAGATGGTTGGGGTTCGCAGGATAATTCCGACCCGCTAGGGTCGGGATACAACAACAACTCGGGACACGACTCAATGTCAATGAAGGAGAACGAACCGGTTTCCAAGAAAAGGAAAGCAATCTCCTATGACATTGCTTTGGACAATGCACCAATTGAAGGTAATACTGATTTTGGATGCGATTATGTGTTTGGATGCCTTTATATTCCACTTATTTTCAGATGTACATCCCTTGCTACAGAATAAAGCCAACAAAGACAAAGTGACGGCTGCAAGTAAAAAAGCCGCCGGCCGACCTCGAAAGTGAGCGTATGTTTTTGCTTAGATCATATAAGTAAGGTAAGCAGTTGCACTATTCAAATCCATAACTTTTAAGTTTGTGTTTTGAAAGTAAACCAGAAACTACGTAACAAATAGTCGTGTTTTAATCCCCCTGTTGATGTAGGTACCTATTACGGTAAGGATTTGCGAACGATTTATTCAGTAATATAGTTTTGCCCTTTTTAAATGATAGTACTGGAATATGTTGCCCGCTGGTACCTTCCTATTGGTTATGGTTGGTTTGTAAATAAACATTTTCATTGTGCAGATCCAAAGCGGTTGAAATTAATAGCGATGACCATCCCCGAGCTCTTCAAACCCCAGGCAGTTTAGCTGAGCAGAGCCAAACTTTGCTTGCTGTAATCACATTGTTGATGAACATCTAGGAAAAATAGTCTTCAGATATATTAGCTGGCAAAGACTTACAAAGTTCGTTAAGGTTACTACAAACAGGTACAAACAGGTTACTACAAGGAACTGGAAGGCAACAATTGCTGGTATTAATACAGCCAATCCAAATCGATGACCTCCTCTTGCAAATCGATCAAGGGGATTTGGTAGGTTCTTCGTGTAAACTTATGCTCTAAACGTCTTCTGCTCTTCTTGAAATCTTCGGCAAAGTAAACCAGTGACTACAGGTACAGTTTTGGTTTGGATCACCACTTTAGTGCAGCGTCAGCAATGGTTAGCGAAACAAATTGTCACTCCTCGTAATTGACATTGGCATGTTGTTAAGATGTCTCACGACAGTCCTGTGGAAGTGGTTCTGAACAGAGTCCCTAGAAAGAGTCACGACAAAAAGAACATGCAACACTTATTTCGATTAGTTCTCATTTTGCGTGCATGTATAATTCAGATGGGATGCTCGATAGGTAGCTCCGATAGGTAGATTTGGTTTCACTCTTTGCGTGACTCTAGTTAGGGACTCTAGTTCTAAAGAACGATTGCAGGGTGTCTACTCATCTGTAAGTACAAACTTCCCTGATTTTTCCAGGTTTTTTCCAGGTGCTTAACATAAATTTCCAGGTAAAAAAAGCAAACGAATCATAAATAAATTTTTGGAGGTAAGCAAATATTTCAAACAATCAAATTTCTCAAAAAAGTTTAACAAATGATTTTATTGATCAACAACAAGATAAAAACGGGCTTGTCATCATTTCTTTTTCAATATTTTAATTTCTTCTTCGAGTTTGGCCACTTCTCGTTGAGCATCTTCCAAAATTTTTGGTGTTTTGGCCTGCAAGGCTCTTGTTTCTGATTCTCATTGTCGTTTTACTGATAATTTCAGCTTGCCCATCCGCATCCTCTTTTCTCCGACGCTTGATGTCTTCGGCGTACAGCGAGTGAGCATTCTTAGTTCTCAAAATCAGCGATTTTGGAATCGACACATTTTCTATGCCACCTTTTGCGGCAATCGCGTCATACACTGTCCTGCGAGCAACCACCGATTCATCCCGCATATTATCGAATAGGAATACAGCGTTAATAGAAAAGCCTCTTTCGACAACCGAACTACCATGCGATAAACAACACACAATTTTAATAATTGTAAACAGTTCCTTGTTTTCGCCATTTAGCAGGTCACGCCAAAACACATCAACGCGCGTTTTTTTCCGATTGAAGTTCTCAAACGAGCCACTTTTTGAAGTAATAGATCGGTATTGTCTGTTTGCCGAATCCGCCAAAACCCCGCTAATTTGTCCGTGGTTAGTAAGTATAGACAACAGTTTTTCCATGCGTTTCTTTGCTAGATCTTTTGGTGAGTTGATCAGACCTGGATCGATTGACGAGCATGCTTTGGTAAGTGAATATGTTAGAGGGGATCTGACCAACAGCTTGCAAACGATAGTCTTCAAAAAGGTTCGGCATTCATCACGGAATTGTAAGATATCCGTTTCCTTAGCATTACGAAGTTTCCCGAGCTCCTTTTTAACGTCGAAACCAACGACGACACTCTTGGCGGTCGTCAAGGAAGAAAGCTTTTGCAAGCTCTCGGGCTTCATGAACCGCTCCGCCAGATTCAGCACCGTACGAGACAAATCAGAAAATAAAAAGGGAACCATGGGTTCATCGGTCTGGTAATCTCTTAGAAATGGTTCGAGCTCGCCAGCTCCTGATTTGAAGAACGCCAGCTTTGGTAGTAACAACGGGTGGACAGCGCATTCGTTACGTCACGAAAGGATTTACATGTGGGAACAGCTTTATCGCGTCGTACGCCATCAACGAACTTGTTTATTGAAACGACTACTTCCATTCCTCGTTGTGCAACCACTGCGTTTTCAAGCCAGCGATGACCGCAAAATTTCAAAGGGAAAACCGAGCTACACGAGTACTCAGTATATAAAGCTCTGCGGGCTGGCACATCTTTGAACAAGTTGAAGATGCCCCGCAAAAAAGTCTCGATTCCCCAATCGGAAGCACGTGCACCATCTTTAAAGGCACCGTGGACGTGGCCACAACCCCCAAGTTCCAATAGTTTTGCTGCATGTTCCTTCATATCCCAATTCAACTCTTTTAGAAAAGCCTAGTTTACATTAGGTCCATCCATTGAAACTTAGAGCACTTTATCCAGTGACAAGCCGCTTAAACCCTTTTTAAATGACGCAAGAAGATCTGTCGCCCGTGAGTGACAAAGAAACTCAGATATTAAATATCTGGTTACGGTCAAGTTGTCAAATTTCGTCCCAGTAGCGCGCATTTATGTCCATTTGTTGTTTTTTGGTTATTTTGTTTAGTGACTCATCGAATCCAATAACTAAAAAGCTGGCTTTTGTCAAGTACTCCATCAGTCCTGCTTTGTAGAATGGTGCAATGCCAAACATGATGATGTATCCAATTTTGTACTTTTTCAACTGCATCTTCTTTGCAATGTCGCTGTCCGGAAATATGCGGCTCATGATAGTTACGTCCTTTTCAGAAGAACGCAATGATTTATGAGTCATGACCGTACACGCAAAAAATAGTCGCAGTAGAAACTACCATTTCGAGGGTTAAATTAAGCGCAATCACCAACAATTTTCAGCTGACTATAAATGCGTTTGATTTTACCATGCCTGCGATAAGATCAACCATGTTGCGGTTGATATCAATATGAGGTCTGTCAAATATACCACAAACGTTTAAGGTTTTACTATAAACTCAGTAAATTTGACTGAAATTTCATGGTAGTTTTAAAGATAGGCATAGTCGGGTGAAATGGTAGTTTTTACTACAAGATTTTTTCCTGTGTATGCATGCATCACATGATTTCTGCTTCTGTGACTTCATTCTTCAGCGCAAAGGAATTCATCGTAGACTGCACAAGTGGCGATGCCGTGTTAGGAGATACTTGTTCCGGTAATTTCGTGTTTTGGGTTTCACTCTGAGGTCCATGCTCTGATTTAGGTTTCTTACGGGTAGCATAGAGTAAGATAGATCCACCAGTGGAAGCAGCCTTTTCAAAATGCTTTTTACCTTTCATGTGACTTCTCAAAGCTTGTCGGCCCATATTACTGAGAGAAAACTCATTCCTGCATAACGAGCAATATGCATAAGTGGGCTTTTTCTCAACACCCCTAACCCATGTGTTGAAATCAGTATCATTAAGCCATGCATCTTGAAAATGAGCCGACATATTCCAAAATGAAAGATAAAAAAAAAAGTGTAGACTTAACGCATTTAACAGTTTTCTGCATAAACGAATACAATTAATCAAAAATGAGTGAAATAATTTAATAAAATAAATTTGAAATCACAACGGCCCACAGCTAGCTTCAGTTCAATGGAGTTATAGCCAAGTAACCTCAATTAGCTGAATTAATAAAATTACCACGAACAAAGAGTCAAAATATTGCTGAGTTAATAAAATAATCACGAATAAAGAGCCAAAGTATTTAAGCGTTAAACTGTATTGACAGATTATTTCCGAAATGCTTTTACTAGATACCTATTGTAATTATCTAGTTTATCTTTATTTATTCAAAGTCCTTTACATGTTTTGCTATTGATGAAACGTTGACTAACTGGAAATAATTGACATTTACAGACTGATGTGAGAAACTAAAAAAATAATTTTCACAACCTTTCCGAAATCTATCGGTTTTATGACGCTTTCTCTTCATCTTTGGTTCTAGCTAAATAATTGCTGTTCCATTACTAATGTCTCATGATGATGAGAAATTACTTCCTCTATTCAACGTTATAATTACGTCACTCCGCGTTAGGAGAATCAAAAACTTAATTAGAATAAAAAAATAAAAAAGAAATAAAAATAAAAAAAATTGCGTACTGAATCTTGGGAATCTGTTCCCATATGTCAATAGTGAAGAGTTTTGGTCAAAATTATTATAAAATGAAAAAAAAATGTTGTAATCTTGTTGCACTTCACGGTTACTATTTTGTTAAGTTTAAACACTAGTAATTTTCATTAATTTATGTTTTTCGCTTTTTGCAAATTTAATTTAAATTGTTACATACCAACTGAGTTATTTGCGAGATTTTTGACAAATGGTCTATAACTAAATTCCGAAAATCTGTGCAACATGATTGGTACTACTCCAATTTTATAACTCTTAAATTCGATGATTTTTAAAGAAATATTTTTTTTTTTGGCCATTATAGAGGGTATAAAAGACGATGATCCATGATCGGCAAAAAGGTCTTAGAATTGTTTTATTTATGCTAAAGTTGTTATAAAACTGTTCTAAGTCAGTGAAACAGTGGCTCAATGTCACCCCATCTGGACCCAATTTCATCCAGCACTATGCTGCCGTCGTAAGCATATCTGTCCCATCTTGAAAAACGGCAAGCTGAGATAAATGCGGTTGAAGATTCAGAAGGGCCTTTGGCTGCTATGATAAGTTTTATATAATTTGTTATGCGTACAAATTCACCGATGGGACAAATTGATCTGATATTGTTTTTAGCATATTTAGGAACAAACTATATGTTTTTAAATCTTTATATGAAAATAGACATGAATTTATAAAGTTTCGTGCAAAAAAGTAAAAATCGATGTTTATCAACATGAGACACATATGCTTTCGACGGCAGTATGGTAGTTACATAACTGCTACAAATGAAATGAAATGAATTCCTGGTTTGCCTGAATAAATTATAACCACAAATGCCAAATTAGAAATGGTCTTACCAAAACTACTGGTTTATTTGAAATTTTTCGTATTATTGGTGAAATTACTTGGTGTTGTGTCCAGTATATATTTGTAAAACATTGTTTATTTGTTGATTGCTCTAATCCTTCAGAACCTTGAAACAACAGAAAATAAACTGTTGTACAAAATGATAGATGAATTAACTTTTAATCTGTACTACAAAAATCAAAATTTTCTTAGATGATTCTGAGTAACAGTCTGAGTGACCGTCTGATATATTGCAAAGGCAAAAGATCGAAAGACGAAAAAGTGTTTGATACTAAAACTAAAATTATGTAAACTTAGTTCAGTTCTCAGTGATACAAACAAAAAATAGCTTTCTATATATGAGAAACTTTTTCCATACAACATGTGAAAACCATAGCGAATAAATCCACCAATAGAAGGTTCAACGCATCCTTGCAATTATGTGTACGCTTATCTGGGGAAGACGAAAGTCAGTCAAAAGCGCCTCAAGATGACGCATGGTTTCGAGGAAATAAAAGTATCATTCATTGATCAGATAATGATTGTCCTGATTTTTCAACGTTTAATTAATTCATTGTCGCACTATTCACTGACTGTCTACTTGACCTACATCACTTCAAATGATCACCTTCTTCCAGATGACGTTACCCCCCAAATTCTAATTTAAATGATAAATATGTGACGAAAACTCCAAGTAGTGACGAGAGTCCCTTATGAATTTTCACTTTATCGGGGTTCGGGAGTGCTACGGATGATTTCACGGCTGTCAAGAAATGTGTCGACTTGTCTGGCGGTCGAGAGTGACATTAATGGGTGCACGGCTCCTTTGGAAACCCTTATTGGAGCGAAGAGTGCTGCAGATTAATTCGCCGCTCCCAGGGTAATATTCCGACTAATCTTCGCGTGATGACCTATTCTGTGACTTTGGATGTATTTTAGAAACGCTGAAAGCAGTGGAATATTTTCATGTTAAATTTTTATGTTAAAGGCAAATCAAATGCGAAAAAAATACTTACAATGAGGGCACATCAGGTTCCACACATTTACGATTTTAAACTGATAATAATGGCACGGCGGTAGTGACGTTTGCCATTCTTACACAATTATTCAGATTCAGCGATAACATGTATGTATTTAACCAAATATTCGATCCCGCCATTTGACAAATGGCGCTATCTAGTGGTAGGAGTGTTAAGATTCGCATTGCACGCTAAAAAAAAACTTTTCAAAGATTTTTTCGTGAAATTTGAAAATTCCCTGAATGTGATAGAAAATCCCTGATAATTCCAGGATTTTTCCAGGTGAGGAGAAATTCCCTGATAATTCCAGGTTTTCAAGGGTTTTCCAGGTAGTAGACACCCTGGATTGGTACGAAGGGAAATTGCACCATTGAAGGTTTCGATGAGGGACCCGCCAAAGGGAGAGTCGCCAGCTCTTAGAGAGAGAGAGAGAGAAAAAAAAATTGTTGGAGTAGATCTTACGCTTCAGGTTGGCCCAGAAATTCTCGATGGGACGTCAGCTGGGGGACGTAGGGCGGGTTCGCCGACTTGGGTACCACATCGATATTCAGCCGCTCCATATCCTCCAACGATCGCTTCGAGTAGTGGGCCGACGCCAGATCCGGCCAGAACATAGGGTTACCACACGTACTCTTTTTAGAGTACATATGTACTCTTTTTCAGGAAAAAAATGAGCGTACTATTCGTTTTGGTAAAATGAAACTTATTGTACTCTTTTCTAAGTCATCACATTATTTTACTATTAACAAAATCAAATTTAATTATAAACAAAATAAAATTACATCTCAACTGAAAAGATGTATGTAACAAAAACGTAGTCCCACGTCAAGTATTTCTCTTTCCATTCAGAATGTTGTAATTTTCACTGTTGTGACACCCCTCGTCTGACAAATTTGGACAATCCGTCAGCTCGCAAGTTTGTTGTTGTTTCGTTACCACCTTCAACTCGATCGTACGAAGAAGTTTTGTTGTTGCAGGATAAGTGTAAAGAGTTTGTTTAAATTTGTCCGAATAATTCATTTTACTTGTGTCTGTTTAAAAAAAACAGGTAAGTAACAGGTAAGTAATTAGCACGCTCTTTTTATAATTTCTACAAACTTACGCTTTCGATATGTCGCGTTGGAAGAACGAGTTTTCGGACATCCTCCAAAAAGAATTTCCGCAATTCAAGCCCACTTCCAACGAGTCTTAAGTCTTCTGCGAAGTGTGCCAGAAGGTAATTTCCATTGCCAATAACGGACGAACGGATTTAACCCAACATTTAGCGTCACAGAAGCATAGTTCGAACGTCAGATCAGCGGGATCGTCACAAAAATTGACGAAGCTCTTTGTGGTGCAGAAAACTTCCCTGGATTTAAAAGTACTTGCTGCTGAGGCTACAATGGCTTTCCATGCGGTGCAACACAATTACAGCTTCCTTAGCTGTGACTGTGGAAACAAGCTGTACAAAAAGGTTTTCCCGGATTCGGAGGTTGCAGCTAAGTTTGGATGTGCAAGAACGAAGACCGAGGGTATCGTGAACGAAGTCTTAGCGCCGCATTCCGTCAAAACGTGCCTGGATAAGATACGTGAATTGGATATTCCATACATCGGAGCTAGCACGGATGGCAGCAAGCATGGATTAACGAAGATGTTTCCTGTGCTCGTTCAGTATTTCCATGCAGCAAAGGAGATTCAGCAAGTGGTTCTATCTTCTGAATCCTTAGAAAACGAAACGGCGGTACGTATTTCTGAACTGTTGACCAAACATGAGTTGCTTGAAAAATACATTGCATTCAGCTGTGATAACTGTTCCACAAATTTCGGTGGTATTAACCATGTAGGACAGAATAACGTTTATTATGACATGAAACAAGCAACCTAATGTGATCTAGTGGGGGTGGGTTGTCCTGCCCATTTGTTGCATAATACTGCTTAGATGTGGATATTGAGGCTTTCGTTCTGAAAATTTACGGATATTTCTCGATATACACAGTCCGTACCGAAGAGTTGAAGAAATTCTGCTCTTAGGTTGGCACTGAGTACAAAAAGGTTCTGAAGCACTCAAAAACAAGATGGCTTTCTCTTATGCCTACCGTTGAAAGGATTATTCATCTTTATGCGGCCCTCAAAAGTCATTTCAACTCGATTGATAATCCTCCCAAGCTCCTTTGGTTTTTTTTTTCAAGGAAGAAATCAATGAAGCATACTTGTGGTTTGTGCATTCCCTAATGTCTATGTTTCAAAGCAACATTCAAAGCATTGAAGCAGCAGACTACAGCTTGATCGAAGCTATTTCTGTCATTGACAACGTACGCAAGCAATTATCGGAAAGACTTGCTCAAAAATTTCTTCCTCTTCAAGACAGCCTCAATTCAAATGTTGCAGAGAAGATTAAAAATGCGTTTGTGGAAGTTTACAAAAATTGCATCGTGTATCTTGATAAATGGACTGGACACTACGATGAACTGAAAGTTTTCCAATAGATGACGCTGGATAAATTGCCGAAATGGGATGACGTCGCTGGATGTTTGGAGTATTTGGATGAGAAAGGAGTCAAGGTTAACGAAAGCTTGCTATTCGACCAAGTGTCCAATCTGTCTTCGTGCTTGGAATCCAACGGTGATGGCAAGGATTTTCGGAAGCTGAATGCAGTTCATAAATGGACCAAGTATTTCCAAAGTGTTGTTCCTATTGCTTGCTCGGAACTTCTCAAGATTGCTCAGTACTGTTTCGCGATTCCCAGTCAAAACGTCAACGTTGATCGTTTATTCAGCTTCATGAACAACTTTTGGTCAGATGATCGAAACCGTTTGCTGCCCAAGTCGGTTGAATCTTTGATTATGGTGAAATTCAACTATCGACTAGATTGCGTTCAGCTTTATGAGATGATTGAAAACGACAAACATTTGTTGGATATTGTCCGAATCAGTACAAGAAGTGAAAGCTTTGTGCTATTTTTATGTATTTTTTTATGGACGAAACTTGATCCAAATAAAAAAATAGTGTTTGACTAAGCAAAAATTTTTTTTATTATTATCCAAAGAAATTGTGTACTCTTTTGTACTCTTTTACGTAAATTCATAAATGTACTCTTTTCAGTCCGGTACAATATGGTAACCCTACCAGAACACCGTCTTCGCCCTTATGGTATTTCTTGATGACCGACGCGACTTCCGGCAGGCATTTCGTACTATAATTTTCCCCGTTCACGGCCAGTCCGAAGCGAAAGAAGGGCGGCTTTGACCTCTTCTTTTTCGCTGATTGTCAGTCACAGCAGCACCTTCTTGAGGAAGTTGGTGTGTGAAATGAACTTCACCACGAAGCTCACTTCCTTCGTGGGAGGAGTAAAAAACGAAGTGCCCTGCCAGTCGTTGCCATCCAGGGTGAGATAGGTCTCGTCGCCCATCACCACCGCCACGTCGCAATTCGCCGGGAAAATCGTGTTGACCATCTTATTCAGCCGCTGCCGCTGCGTCATTGCCTGCCGCTCGGAAACCAGTAGACGCAACTTCCGCTTCCTGACATGTATGTTAATGTTCGCCAGGTACTTTTTCACTGTTTGACCGGTTGAATCGACCTCTCGGCCAAGCGCACGCAGCGATGTAGCCGCTTTTCTCTCGATCTTCCTCTTCAGCATCCTTTGGAGCTTCTTGTCGCTCAGGGTCGTCGGTCGTCCGGAACCGGGCTTTCTTTCGATGCTCTGATTGTTGTCTAATAGTGCCAAGATGTTGTAGATGCCGGAACGGGCGTATCCGGCATCCACACAGTGCCGCACGATGTCCGTTTTCGACGCGGCGGGGTGCCGTTCTTTAAACGAGCACACTTCTAAACGGAGTTACTTCACTGTTTTTGCCATCGCTGTTAGTTCGACTGAGCTGTCAAATTTTGTCTGCTGACTCATGGGTTACTATGATTGATGCTGCATGGGTAGTTCCGTCAATGCGGGTGAAGGTAAATCCATGAAAAATCGGCAACTTTTGCCCTCTTTTTTTCTAATGCAAACTTTAGTAAAACGTCGATGTGCGGCGAGAAATACATCGGTTGTCAAATCTGACACGAGCTCGATGTGAATGGCCCAAGCCAACACACACATACACACACACACACACACACACGAACAGACACACATACGAATTCGTGTTCAAATGTTTTCGTCCTACAGAGGTAGACTTGAGCAGGAATGGACCTGCAAAGTCCACGCCGATGTTGGAAAATGTAGGAGCTGGTTGTACACGGTAAGAGGGTAAATCGCTTATCAATTACAAATTCGAATGATCTTCCGGATAGTAATTATTAAGGCCTTTTGGGAGTTTTTTGCAGCACGCCGTTTTTATTTATATTGCGAGCTCAAATTTCGTTTGAGCCAATAATTTTCCGACATCCTCAAAAACTCCGGTCCTTTAAACCACCGACTGTCGGATTTCAGATTCGGTCCACTGGCCCACTTGGATCCATCATTAGACTTGAGGGTTAGACTTGGACAGGATCTCCCCTATTCTACAAGCAACAAATTGCTGTTACCGACGATGGTCGGAATGAATCCAAGCGAGGACAGTTTTCGAGTCTGTCCAAATTTATCGCCGCGATATTGGCAGGCTGTGGCTGCTACAAAGTGTTTTCATCAATCTCCAGCCAATCACTGCCGCCTGCAGCTCGAGCCTCGGAATGGATAGCGATTTCAACGACGCTACTTTCGCCTTTTCGCCGATAAGGGCACACCTGTATTTGCTAAGGATGTTGGCTCTGAAGTAGGCAACGCACGCATAGGCAGCCTCGCTGCCGTCGACGAAGATGTGTAGCTGCAGGTCGTCGATGTCGGCTTTCATGACATCTAGAAAGTAGGCGCGTGGTATCTGTAGTGACCCGAGTTCCTTGAGTTTTGTAATCCATAAGCGCCACCATTCAAGGAAAACACCGTCCACCGTGTCGTCACAACAAGCTTTGGTGCACCAGATTTCTTGGATGGTAACGCGGCCATGGATTAGAAAATGACTAAGGAGTCCTAGTGGACCGAACTGGCTCATAACGCACCGCAGGATATTTCGCTTAGTTGAGATAACTTTCTCCACACCGATAACGCTGGAGAAAACGATGACGTCTTTCTCTGCCAGCCAGCACATGCCCAGCATACGTTCGACTCGAGCACCATCTACGGCAACCCCGACCCGTCGGAGAACTTCACTTGAGTTAGAAAGCCAGTTGCGAATCGTAAAGCCGCCTTGTCGATGCACTAACTTGACTTTCTCGACGACTCGGCCGGCTTCTTCCTTGTTGTCAAAGCTTTGTAAATAATCGTCGACATAATGCCGTCGCTGGATTGCCTCCTTTGCCCTGGGATACTGTGCTGCTTTATCCGCCGCATGCAGATTCTTCACGAATTGTGCCGAACGTGGTGAACTAGTCGCACCGATCTTGTCGTCGCATTCTTATTTGATGGAACATTTCCAAGATGTTTCCTACGACAGCGATTTTGCGCTCACGGAAGCCGTAGAGAACGTCTGGTAGAGGTTGCATCAAGTCCGGTCCTTTGAGCAGCATGTTGTTCAGCGAGATGCCGTCTACTGTAGCCGCTGCATCCCAAACAATTAGGATCTTCTGTGGTTTCTTCGGATTCCGTAGAATGCCAACGGGAAGATACCAAAACCTGCGTGGATCGGATGCTTTCAACTCCTCTTCCGTTGCCTAGTGAATGTAGCTCTTCTGCTGGTATTGAACTATTTGTCGCTGATCGTTGCCATTAACGGAGCTGCGTTTAATCGTCGCGGCAAGCATTGCAATCGACGAACTGCCATACCGTAGCTGTTCGGGAGCTCGAAGTCATCGTAGCGCCAGAGAAGTGCGATCTCGAATCCACCATCGACACGCTTAGTTGTCCGTTCCAGATTTGCTCTCGCTCGCTTGTCATCGTCGAATTCGGGGCTTCGATCCACCAAAGAACCACATTCTCAAATGTGAAGAACTGCTTCACCAGCTCGTGCAAGCTGCTGTCGGAGTCGCAACCACAGAAGTGCAAGTTGCAACTCGCGTAGTTTGTCCCGTTTGATGCGGATCCGTAGATTGCCCATCCAAGACGAGTTTTCGCCAACCGGTTCACCCACACGACCTTCGCGTATTTGTTGCATGGAGGCGAGGTGCGTATTCCTCGCTGCAATTAGTTTTCCCGGAGCTTTGGATTCGAAGTCTACGACTGGTAGCTTCCGCAGGTGTACAAAACGAGCAGCAAGTTGTTCGTAACATAGTGTTTGTGTCGGTAGTGCTAAGGACTCGACGGTCCAGAAGTCTTTCAATAGATACCGTTTTTCTCCTTCAATGCCAGAAACATCCACCTCTTCCTGTTGGGAACCATCTTCCTCTCGGCTTACGTTAATCGTCCAGGTCAGACAAAGGCGCTTTTCCGGTCCTTCAACCTGCAGTGCATCAGCTATTCCTCTTGACTGACGAACCTTCATCCATGAACGCTAGTGTTTCGATGCTACGTCCTTTGTTGAATAGCTGCACCGGTAACATCCGAAACAACGTAGAGCTCCGGCTGTGATGAGAATTTACACCTTCGGTGGGATGACTCCGCTGTACGGATTCTACATTCTGCGATGGTAATCTGATGGTAGTCGAGGGACTCGGACTCATGCACTTCATGCACTTCAAAGCGCGCCGATGATCGACAGGGTTTCCTTCCGTGTTTCCCAAGGCATATCCGGCATAAATAATGATTGTGGACGACTTTCCAACGATCATCTCGTTCCAGCTTTTTGAAAACCTTCACCCGATGATTTGAATTTCCGCAGACCAGGCAGGTTATCGGCGAAGTGGCTTTTGCGAATTCCACCTTTGGCGACTCAGCAATTGTTGTACCTGTCGAAGTTGAATGTACATTCACGAAACCTTTCTGCTTCTCCTCCTTCGTCGACTTGAACTCCCCGTGGATCCAGCGTAAGTGTGACTTCAGCTGCCGCCAAAACTAGATTCGTCATGTACCGACTGAATACACTAAGATCGGTCGCCTGGAACTGTCGCTTAAAAGATACCCAGTCGAGCTTCAAATACACTGGTAACTTATCCACGAGCTCTTGGAGTAGCACCGGATTCGATAAATGTAGAACTTGTCCCGCTGCCTCCAGGTGGAACCTCACGAACCTTTTTCAACAGCGCGAAGATTATCTGTTGCGGATGACCGTATAGCAGCTGCAGCGTTTGCATGACTTGCGGCACTGATGCAGGCAACAATAAGCAGCTGCGAACTGTCGCCAGCGCACCACCCTTCAGACACCGTTGTAACCGACCGAGATTTTCGACATTGCGGTAGCCACAGTAGTCTACACATTCAAAGGCCAAAACCGTTGTCTGATCACGGAAAGAAGACCTTTCTGGCTAATGTGTAGATTAGTACGATGCAGGATTCGGGTGAGGACTTCTGTAAGTGGGTGCTTCGCTGGGAGCAGCATCTGATGACGACTGTCATATGGGATGGAAGCATGCTTAATTCTGCCCCCGACTCTCAATAACCCATCGGTCGAATCAAGAAATGGCTTAAGTCCACACAACCGATGTCTAGACGATGTTTGACCGCAAGTGTCAAAGAAAAGAAGAGCGACTTTGACATTCCTTTTTCACTGATTGTCAGTCATAAGAGGACCTTCTCTGTGAACTTCATGCGCAAGATGCCCATCACGTCGCTGCTGGGGGACGTGAAATAGCTAGTCCCCTGCCAGTAAGGTACACCCCGTCGTCCATAACGTTTACATTTAAAAAAATCAGTGGGGTTGTGTACAAGACACGACCGGTTGACGTAGACTACGTTAAACCAAGTGATGCATTATATTGTCAGGAAAATTCTGTGTGGCTATTATTAGCGTTAAAAGGGTTTCAATTATTCGTGCCGGTTGCTTACCCTTACCGATAGAAGCAGTTTAAGTCACAATATGACGGGTGCGGCTCTTATGGGACATTAGACCAGCGTGTTGAAGCCAGTATGTAAGAAAATTCTATTGTACGCTTCTAGAACGAAGATAGTTGATTATTATTTTCAGCTTGCGTCAAAAAATCGATGTTAGGATAAACATCTTGGAGAGAATATCAAAGGATACAGTTAATATGTCAAACAGAGTAGAAGAGCTCAGGTCAGGCAACATCTCACCAATTTGAGGTTTAACTACTTTTAATTCAGATACAAGCTCTACTGTATCAATATCAGTAGCATGCTTTTGTACAAAGTCTGCTGCGACCTCTTTTAATTATGGAATAGTCACAAATGCGATTCCGTGTCCTGTCAAAAATGAGAATTCCGATGCTAGATCCACCATTGATTCTTCACGCTGCTCTATTTGTTGCAGTATTTTGTGAACAGCTCTAGCACCTTCAGCTTCAGCGCCCATCTGGCCTGGAGCCCCTAGCGGGGGCCACTTTCGCCACCGCCTCACTACGCCCCTGCACCTTACCATTTGGATCAATTGAATGCATTCAGTGTGGTATAAGGCCTTTGAATAATTAAACTTCAAACAATCCAACAAATTCTGAACTGCAAGGGAGCAGATCTAGAATTCAAGGGAGTTTGTAACGAGTCATAAACATTGAAACATTCTAGAATTCAAAATGTCAATATTTTCAATATGAATGTCTCTGTATTATATATTCATGTCTATATATTGTATTATGCCCTGTATATAATACGCAGTGCACTGCTGCTTCAAACAAAGTCTTTCATTAATTACTATATCGTGGATACCCCTATACTGTCCATAAATGCAAATCTTGCTCAATTACTGTATACTGCAAAATACCGGTATATAACAATAAACGATGGTTAAAAATGAATTTTCCGACAGAAACAAATATGGCGGAGTTATCGTTTTATGCGCACAGGATATACGGATCATTCAAACACTGCAAGTCAGGTCTAACAAAGTGAAAAGAGGAGTTTTTGTGAAATATTTCAACAGAAATTCATATGACGCAATTATGCTTCTAATAGTAGATCATTCAAGTATTGAGAATTAGATCTCACAAACGCAAGGGAATGAAATTTGGTAAATATTATTAATCTTTGAAATGGCTGAAAGTCTCGATAATAAAATCAATCTATCATAAATTAACCTTTGAAATTAGTAGAGGAAAACTACTGGTTCATATTTAATATTCTTGTATGTATATAAAGAAACACTTGAGCAAATAATCACATATAAATATATGTTTAAACACTTGCTTTTATTTCCTATCTCGAGTTGAAGGTCCTTCTCCAGCGTCCCAACTAGTAGTTGGCAACGCATTCCCTCGGGCTGCTTTCCGTTTCGCCCGGTAAACACGTAAGATTATTTCCGCCGTGCACGTTGCGCTTCAGATAAAGATACCAAGCATGTCACAAACACACACACACACACACACACACACACACACCCTGCACGTTATTTTGCTCCTCGTGCTGGCGAACACCGGCTAGGGCAACAGACTGCCTAGCACATCATTGCATATTACATGGAAAATATCGTGCAGTGCTGCGTTACTTAAATTTGAAATCTGTGATAGTAAAGTACCGTGCATTTAGTAAAATTAGGCTGCAAAACAAAATTATAAGACATCACCTCTTATTTTGGTTATTTTCAATAGTTGAAAATTGTTAACGGATAACGATTGAAAATTGAATTGATACGCGGGATTTGCAATCGATTGATGTAAACATCTTGTAAATCTATTGAGCATTTATTAAGTTATTAGCGTTTAATTTGTAACAATATTTCGTGACGGTCGCTTATTTTTAGATTTTCAATTGACACCCTACTCTTGTCGTAAGACGTAGTCTACGTCAAAAAATGGGCAAAAATTTTCGATTTGTCATGAGTTTACTTTCACCCGCACTGACGAAACTACCCATGCAGCATCAATCACAGCATGACTCCATGAGCCAGCTGACAAAATTTGACAGCACTATCAATCGAACTCTAAGCAAAAACAGTGAAGCAACTCCGTTCAGAAGTGTGCGCGTTCAAAGAACGGCACCCCGCCGCGTCGAAAACGGACATCGTGCGACACTTTGTGGACGCCGGATACGCCCGTTCTGGCATCTACAACATCTTGGAACTATTAGACAACAAGCAGAGCATCAAAAGAAAGTCCGGTTCCGGACGGCCGACGACCCTGCGCGACAAGAAGCTCCAAAGGATGCTGAAGAGAAAGACCGAGGGAAAAGCGGCTACATCGCTGCGTGCACTTGGCCGGGAGGTCGGTTCAACCGGCCAAACAGTGAAAAAGTACCTGGCGAACATGAACATACATACATGTCAGGAAACGGAAGTCGCGTCCACTGCTTTCGGAGCTGCACGCAATTACGCAGCGGCAGCGGCTGAATAAGATGGTCAACACGATTTTCTCGGCAATGGATGGTGATAGGCGACGAGACCTATCTCACCCTGGATGGTAACGACTGGCACCGAGGTGAAGTTCATTACACACATCAAGTTCTCCCAAGAAGGTGCTGCTGTGGCTGACACTCAGCGAGAAAGTGGATGTTAAAGCCGTTCTCGCTCCGGACTGGCCGTGAACGGAGAAATTTATAGTACGAAATGCCTGCCGGAAGGTGCGTCGTTCATCGAGAAATACCATAAGGGCGGAGACCGGATGGAGTCAGTATAAACGTGCAGTTACGGAGATTTATTTGCTTCCGTTGGACGTAGACAATGATGATTGTAATAAATTTCAACGCCGGGGTAAATTTTTGAGCACCCCAAGTCTCCTTTCCTTTCGCTTATTCACACAGCATAGCGGGTGTTTATTTATTATTGCTTTTATTTGCCTTCCGCTAAATTACATGCTTTTTGAATAAAAATGCTTTCTGAATCATCATTCGTCACGACCAGTCGTGTTATAGTTTTTATCCTCGAAACCGAAAGTCCACCCTTCTGTTACAAACTGTATCAATCGAACCCCTGGAACGACTGTCTGTAAGTAGTTCTAATCGTGGGATTTGAAACCGATTAGCTGTGGCGATTTGACGATTTTGAACTGCCTAACAGTTACGGAATGGCTCTAAGGTATCTGGAATGCCTTGAACGGCGCATGCAGCTGGAATCGCAGCTGAAATATAGGATCACGAAACAAATCGACGACAATTTGGCGAAGGGATACATCCGTCGAGCAACTGTGAGAGATCTACAATGGACCCCAAAAACCCGATAAGATGAGGATGATATGGGATGCAGCAGCTAAGGTTCGTGGCATGTCTTTGAACGAAATTATACTTCGGATACAGGCGAAAACATAAAACTCGCAAGATCAGTGGTAACGCAAAAATGCGCTATTATTTATTCAGGCTGAGCTTTAGTCTTCTCTGGTCTACCATCTTGAGATGCTATTTTGTTGCATTTCATTTTTTAACACAATTACATGATGACAACTACAAATATACGTACAACTACAAATACGTATGGTTCATTCGGGAGAGAAAAAAACAGACGCTCAAACTGGCTTCCCGTTGTTAAATTAACGTTACCATTTGTTCATGTTACACGTATTGTACAACTATTGCTTTGTACGCTACATGTACAAAGTACGATCGTCCCTTACCTTCAGACACCCCAGTTTTACGAAAGCTACAAGGATTTACAGCTCCTACTTCCCAACGCTATTTACTTCAGCTCGTGCAAATTCCTGTATTTTGTTGGTCAAAAAGGTCATCATAAACCGCCGCCGTTGATCCCGCTCGCCCTCGGTGTAAGCGTACACGTCATTACCCGTAGGAGTCCGTCCCGAAGTAATTTGACTCCGAATCAATATCCGACCGAACGTGGTGGCTAAAAGGCAAACAAATTACGATTAAATCGCGTCTTATTTAAACACTTCAGACAACTGCTACCAAGATTATTCAACCGAATATTTGAGTTCTTCCGTTGCAGATCGATCAAGAACAGGCAAATGTACAGAAATACCACCCGGTTGACGGGTTTAAGCCTTAGCCGAATAAGCTCTCGACAGCGCTCGTAGTTGTCTGCGTTTACAATACATTCTCGCTCGCTTATGGTAACTACTGGCTCTGGAAGGGACTCTAGAAGAATAAGCAACGCTTCTGCCGCAGTTTTCGGTGTTCCAGCTTGATGTTAAATGTATGCTAAGGAAAGCTTTACTTGATTGCGTTTAAATATGTAATGAAAAGATTGAAATATTTGCAAAGGATACGAAACGGTGCCGATGACCAACTGTCCAACCAATCCCGGATCTCCACAATGTTCTCATGTCTGCCATACGCGCGGTTCGCGAACAGCTGCGATGAATCCAAACAGGGGACATTGTATAGATATTCCAACAATCTCCAAATCTCTCGTGGTATTTTCAGATTGCCATCGTCTGTCAAATCGACGAGCCTTTCTTCTTTCTCCAACGCAACCAGCTCGTTGATTTCGTACTCGAACACCGGCTTATTCAACTTCATCAACGTTTCCAGCGACACCCCGAAGCAACTGGACTTGTACTCCCCGAAAATGGTGATGAAAATGTCCCGACCATTGTCCACGTGCAGTACCAGTATGTCCAGCGGAATCTTCACTCCGGCCTTGGCGTCCTTCAGCTTTTTCAACATTTTCGAAGCAGCTTTCGCATCGACCAGTATGTCTATTCGTATGCTTAGACTATCACCGGTGATTAGCTCACCGGATTTGTGACTGATGTGAATGAAATCTTCGCACACGTGACTATAGCGGTCGTCCTTGGCTGAAAAGTTGAACTTCACCGGCAGGTGACAATTGTTCGCCACGAGTAGTTCTCGGGAATATTTTTCGTTGAATCGAATCAAGCCAAAGTCCAAATCCGTTTGCTCGACCGTTATCTGCGGGGGGTGAAAAGTCAGTATCTTTGGGGAAGTTTTCGTGGAGTGTTGTGTCGGAAACATTACCTGTGGTTGGTTATCGTTCTCATACTTGTCTACCGTTTTCAGCACCTCCTCGTGGACCCGTTTAAACTTATGATCGTCTTTCGTTTCAACCTGCAACATTAGAGGAATTTATTGTGTAGATACCTCGATTTGGAAAAAGTCGTTCTGCTCCTGTATGAAATCATCAAAATAGCACTTACATCGACTTTGAACACCGCATAAACCGGTTTGTGGTCGCTCTTTCTCAACTGCATCACACTGTCGTACTTCAGCAGCTCCGTTCGGCCTCCCTTCCAAAGAATCCGATCACACCATGCCGGGCACCGACTCTTTTCGCTGCTGTCCCAATCGTCCGTTCCCGGGTTGTACTTGTACGTGGGGCCGAATAATATTTTACCCTCATTATAATCCCGGAAAATGCGTTTCTTTTGCTTCTCCTGGTACAGTTGATCCCGCGAGTACAACTGATTATAGTCACGATCCCTGTCATTTACCATTTCCTGCGTGCTGTCCCCGCTCAGTCGGTAGTTCAAATCACCGATCCAGAATATGTGACTAAATTTAGCAATGCAAGAATTTATTTCCGTTACTTCCATCACTGTCCATCAAAATATACTCACTGATGTTCATCGATTGAACGTCCACGGAATGTTTTCTCGAACGACATCCTCCGAATGATTTCGTCATGATCCTCATTCCGTCGATCAACTTCCTGAGTATGAGCGGCCAAGTGGGTGTTGACAAAGCATAACAAGGCTTCGTTCATTTGAAAACTTACCCCCACTCCTCCTTTGTTGCCCTTCAAGTTGGGAGATAACCAATTCAGTAACATCTATTTTCAAAGCAATAGACATGATTACCCATTTCAACGTTCCGGTCCCAACAGCCGCCGTCAAGCAGTCGGAGATACGGTCCCGTAACGAACTCTTTACGGCCACCGTCAACATCATTCCTACTAAGCGAACCGATGCAACTTCAACGTAAACAGCTCCCTTGTGAAGTCCGCTCATTACTTTGTCACTGAAAACGAATTTATAGCAATGACACATGTTTCAATCAACCAGCCCAAAACGCAAAATATCACTTACACCCACGTCCGATCGATCTTGGTCTCATTCATGATGATTTTTTCCGGCGTCCATTCGATTTCCTGGAATCCAACCGCATAGATATCCGGCGGATCTTCCGTAGTCGACAGCCACTCCGGCAATTCGATGTCCTCCGAAGTTTGCCCGTTAACGTTCCACGTAGCCGTGTAGATCTTGTACGGCTCGTAAACGATATACTCGTGCCGTCTTCGTTCCAATTCCTCCTTGAACTTGGAATCCCTCGACTTGGGAGCTTGACTCCCTTCCGCTATACTTCGATCGATCAGCTGCATATCAGCTCGTTTGTATTTGTCCAGCCATGTGAATTCCAGTGGAAAGGAAACGGCAGCTGCCTGCGACGAAATGCTTTTGTAGGTGGAAATAAGACTCTTCAGCTTGCTGATGAAATTATCCCGCGAAGCAACGGATCCCGGCGTTCCTTGATAGTAGTAAACCGTTGGTTCACTATTCGAGAAGACCGTAAACTGGTAGCTCGAAATGGATCCATGTCCACCGGATTCTACAAATGAAACAACAAGTAGTAATTATCGGCACGTCCTCCAATGGACTCCTCTACATACCAGGATTGATCCAGAATGTGTCATCGATCGGATAGACAGTGATAACGGTCAAATCGGAAATACACTCCGGTGGATAGCGGGCAACAGAGAAGGCAAACAGGGCTGATGTATTATTAGAACTGGCGATGACCAGCAGCTGGTTCTGGTGCTTGTTACCAAAGATTTGGTATGCTTCGAAAATCTGTACGGCAAGCGAAATGTATATTTATGTTAGTGAAACTTCAACAAACAGCACTGATGATGTCATTACGATGAGTAACATTCTAAGACCTGACCAAGGCATAGTTCCGCCTTTTGTGCATGCAACATATGCTACCTCGCAAGGTCATTTACACCACTCACAAGCATAATGCAACCTTTGAAATAAGGTAAACAAACTTGAGATGATTGTGTTCGCTGTAGAATTTACACATACAAACACCGACAACAGAAGGTAAGCAAAAATCGATTGCATTGTTATCTACATGGAACGGGCTTGTAAATTGATGTTCAATCTTCCACCCATGCTCGCTTTTTATGGTCTGCAAACTTACCGCCAGAACAGATTCGTCTTCTCGAAACTTTCGAGTGACCGTGGTGATTATTGTCGAATCATAGCTTCCGGAGGTCATCCTTGATGTTCTAATCCGCAATCTTGATCAGAAGATATATTTTTCCGTTACTCAACACAAACTGAAACAATTTTCACTAAGCTGTGTGCTCGGTGCAATTGGGAGTGTTTCCTAGTGTGACTTAAGAGTAAGTTAACGACATATTCCACTAAATTTCACTGAAAGAACGATAGAAAGGCTAAAAGCTGAAGCAAAGTATCAAAACTGGAGTGCTGAAAATTCGAGGATCTTTTATGGTTTCTTTCCTCCAAGTAGCTGTCAAAATACGTTGCGGATGAGCGCTTCGTCCCCAGTGAATTTGAAAAGTAATGAATGGACTGCGTATTGATATTGAACCCACAATTTATAGGAACGACTGTTATGCCTGATGGGACAGAAATATTATGGTATCAGTTGAAGCCCGAATTCATTGCCTAGCGACAATCGATTTTAAACACTAACCAGACTGAGCAATTATAACATATTAAGGCCAGTATCGACCTTAAAAAGTAAAGAGGTTACGGAATTTTGTTACATATTACAAGCGAAATTTTGACAATTGATCTGCATGAACGAAATGTCACCTTCACTTACGGAATAATCGAGCGGAATATTTTCGCGAAAGTAAAAGTGACAGCTCCCATTATTTTGCGTGGAAACCTTACCAATTTAATTTTTCGTACTAGCACATCGGTCCCAAGCTCGGTCCCAAACTTAATAATGCGCTCCTAATAATGAACTCACACGAAGATGCTCTCAAATATTCTGTCAAAATAACACAGCAAATCAAAACAAAGACGCAAATATGTATAGCAACACACTTAGATTCGATTTTGTTGTTCGGTAAAAAAATTGACGAAATGTTTCGGTAAACATAAAACATAATCGATTTTTCGGTAAACACTTTACCGAACGATTTGTTATATTGTATTTTATGTACCGTATTCGGTAGAAAATAATACAACTCAAACGGTAAAAACAAACAATCACTGAATACGGTAAGAGCTTTACCGAATAAACGTGAAATGAACATTGAATTACCGAAGCCCAGTAAAGTATTGTTAACTGTCATCGGTCATTTTTCATGAAGTCACGTAGTTCCAGTGATCAGTTGTGTTTCCGAAGGTATTTTTAATAAATTTTATTTATTCCATTTTAAAATTCACGTCGCACTTAGTAAATCCGAGACTATTTACAATTAAATCATATTTATGAGTATGTAGAAAATGAACCAGCGTTAATAAGACCCCTTATCAGGCTAGCTATATTTTGAATGTGCTGATTACACGCCAAACAATCAATAGGTTTGATGTACAAGTTGAGTTTTATTCGAAATGATAGAAATACAAATAAATTTCCTTCATTGTATCCATCTACAGGTAGAAAACAACATCCGATGTAGCATACACACATCGTTCATGGTCCCTTCTTAGCGTATTCTGTTGATTGCGTCATATGCTGGAAAGACCTTACAGTCTCGGTAGGAATCAGGCTGCCGGCAGTATTTGGACAATAGCGATTTATGTTTTCAATGCAAAATCTGTTCCATCGGAGAAATCATTTTTCTTGATTTTTGGTGCTATTCTGGGTACAACGGGAACAAAATGTTTGCTTGATTTTTTTTGGATATACTGATTAAGATAAATATATATAAATAAGAAAATAAACAAATAACAACATATAGAGTATTGTTTAATAAAAATGACATCTGAATATTTTGGTGTTTAACGATTAAAATTGAAAAAAGTACCCGGATAAAAATAACCATACAATAACAATACAATAATATAAAATAACATTAAAATCTATTTCCGACCATGAATCTTATTGTTCATGAATCAGATAAATAAAAAATGCATATTGTCATTACAATAGATTTACAATTCACCCTATATGCTAGGATTTTCAACAATTGAGAAACAATACAATTAATAGTAATTGACTAAAATTTGTTCGGAAAATAATCATTTTTTTTATAGTTAAGATACATAACAACCCCCCTTTTCTATTGTCGATGTCTCAATTTACATTAGAATCTATTGTGGTAACAACAACTCCTATTGTCATCTTATCGTTGTGAACAATACTACTAATTGTACATATTATAGATTCTATTGTATGGTTACAATATATTCAATTGTAAATCTATGAGAATTTTTTATTCGGGTACCGAAACGGTTCGGTACCAGACTACACAAATTACCGAAATGTACTGTATTTTTTGACAGTTCGTTAAAAAACTCGAATACCGAAAGTTCTAGAACAGTGAACCAACTTCAAATCGCTAGTTGCATATTGAATTTTTGTACAACTTTCAACATTTGTGGTATATTTGCCACACTTCATATTGATATCAACCGCACCATGGTTGAGCTAATCGCTGACATGGTAAAATCAAACGCATTATATTCAATTAAAAATTGTTGGTGTTTGCGCTTAACTTAACCCTCGAAATGGTAGTTTCTGTGGTTTCTTTTGTAATGCATTTTCTACAAACATTAACGATCATGATGGTGGCTGGCTTATACCGCACATACCACTCAACCGCCTTACCAAAAAAAACGACGCAACCGGCTGGTCACCGCAAGCTGCTATTTCAATACTGGTTCATTGCCGCTACTTCGGCTCCTCCCTTTGCTCAGTCAGTATAGGCGCGGCGGCAGAGCAACACCATGCTGGAGGTAGCTGGGTTCGATTTCCGGTCTGGTTTAAGAATTTTTCATTCAGGAACATTTCTTGACTCCCTGGGTATGAAGGGGTATCAATGTACTTGGCAGACAATCATACTTATACAAAACTGGTACCTGGCATCGAAAGCTCTTAATTAATAACTGTGAAAAGGCATTTAGTACACTTAGTTGAGAGCAAGCAATAAGCTTGAAACGCTGAGGAAGAAGAAGGAGTAATTGCCGCTCTGAACAGCTTCAAGTATGTCGAGCAAATAAAGCTGTTGCAATATTGACACACCTCGCGCATTTCACTACTTCTCACAAACACTTTGTAGTAACTAAACGATATGGACTCATGGTACTACAGTCCGTCATCGAGTAATGTTCGCTAAATATAAGTTCTCGTAAATCGTAGTTCAGGACTTTTCTTAATTACGAAAACATGGTGTCAGAAGTGGGATAAGGACTATTGATACGTTTTTACAGCGTCATTTTCTTGAAATCGCGGAAAAACGGGAGTGAAAAAGGACTGTTTTCGACACTTATTAGGAGGGCATCGGAGGCCATTTTGTTTTTTTGTCCGTGTGCTTGGTGAAGAGACTTCTTTGACACGGATTGCACGAGCGCTGGAACCATTTTGAAATGCATGTGAAAATGTGGCTGGTGTATTATCGCATGAATCAATTGATGGTTATTCAACGCGTCGCAAGACACTTTTCAAGATGGCAATGCTTCGGGAACTTGAAAACGAGCTACCCAAGTAACCACGAGGCTGTAATAGCGTGCATATATAGGGCATATGTATTACGTCTAGTGCATCATTGAAGTTGGATTAAAGCTGAAAAGGGCCCCACTAAGATCGAACTAATGCTAAATCTTTTGTAATGACATAAGACATTGCTAAAGTAGCATTATTGCATTGGTAATGCCTCACTACATTATTAAGCTAATCTAACGCTTCATTGCTTGACAACTGTTGAATAGATGCGATCCCGCATTACCGATGTTGCTTTTGGGTTGAATAAGTGCAATAATATAATGCTTGTGTTACATGGGTAGTTACCTACAAGGTCGCTAATCGATGGTCACAGTTGAGGACGAAAATGTTGTCCATGGCAGACATCACACTCACGAAGGCCGTGGATATGTATCGAGCCGAAGAGATCACGGCTAAACGATCGCTGGATTTGGGAGTTCCAACCTCGAAACTAACAGATGTCAACAAAGTTAGTAGAGGCATGGCTGCAGGATCTCTCCGGTGCAAATTATGCGGAGACAGCCATGAATTTTCCAAAAGAACCTGTCCTGCCTCTGGAAAACGCTGCTACAAGTGTAACGACAAGAATCACTTTAGAAAAGTATGCAAGAACGACAAGAAATAGAAGCATCGAAGATCTTAACGGGTGAAGAAGGTGAAGGACGGAAACAGTGAATCCAACGGCGAAACATCATCGGAGAGCGGCACTTCATCGGATGAATCGGAAAAAGAATACGAGATTGGGAAGATTTTTGATAACTCGGATCATGGCGGAAGTGTCCTGGCGGAACTTGAACTGAAATTCGCCAACGTTTGGAAGTCTGTGACTTGCAAAGTCGACATAGGTGCCAACACAAGTCTGATCGGATTATCAAGCCTTCAAAGCTTCGGAGGTGGTAAAATCAAGGTATTGGGACAGGTCAAGATTCCGTGTCGTCGCAGAGGAAGAAGATATCGCTTGGTCCTTCAGGTTGTGGACGTCGACCACTGTCCGCTGCTGTCTACAAAAGCTTCTCGAGAACTTGGTTTCGTGAAATTCTGCAAGGCAGTTGTGTTCAGCAAGCCGAAATCTACGGATACCTCGGAGCAGCTACTTAATATTTACCAGATCAAGGCGTAGGGGATTGTCAACAAACATCAGGATCTATTCACCGATTACGGAAAGTTCGCAGATACTGTTTCCTTGGAAATCGACGAGTATTGCTCCATCAACTCAACCTCCCTAATTCTAATCGTAATGAGTTCTCGAGTAAATCATTATAAGGGCCTAAAAGCCATTTTTAAACAATGACTTTAAATGTCGATTTCTCTTTAGTTTCTCGTGAAATGGTAGAAGAATTTTAGTTCTACCATATGTAGTCGATGGATATAGTAGGATTCTTGTGATTCGCGAGAGATCAACGTTTAAATTCATTGTTTATAATTAGCTTTTACGCCCTAATCATGAATTACTCAAGAGTTGAAGAAGAAACTCGAGCAGCTTGAGAAGGGTGAACTAATAGTAAAGAAAGCATCACACACGGACTGGGTTAGCAATTTGGTCACGGATCGAATGGAATTCGAGTTGGCTTAGATCCCATCCCGCTCAACAAGGCACTGAAAAGACCAAACCTGCAGTTTGTGACACTTGATGAAATCCTACCGAAAGGCAAGGGTTTTTTCAACCGTCGACGCTAAGAAGAGGGGTACTGGCACGTAGTGTTGAACAAAGACAGTAGCAGACTGACAACATTCTGGACGCCCTTCGGACGCTTTCGTTGGACCGACGCCAAAACATTTTCTTAAGCTCTTAAGCTTAAGTTCCAGGAAGCTATCGAAGGTTTGAAAGGCGTGGAATGTATTGCAGACGACGTGTTGGTGTACGGAATCGGTAACACATTTTAAGAAGCTTCGATCAACCACAACATGCGCCTAATCTTTTTAAAGTGGGGACGATGTTGCAATATTGACACACCCCTTGCATTCTACTACTTCTCACAGACACTTTGTTCTAACTAAACGATATGGACAACAATCAATATGCAACTAGCGATTTGAAATTGGTTCACTGTTGTAGAACCCCTTGGTCAGAAGGACACCTTGAAGCCAGCACCTTGCTATACATATTTGCGCCATTGTTTTGATTTGCTGTGTTATTTTGACAGAAAATTTGAGAGTGTGTTCGTGTGAGTTCATTATTAGGAGCGCATTATTGAGCTTGATCGTATTTGTTCGGGACCTACTAGTCTTAGAGTTAGTCTATGATATGGATTCATGGTGCTACAGTCCGTCGTCTAGTAAAGTTCGCTAAATATAAATTCTCGTAAATCATAGTTCTGGACTTTACTTAATTACGAGAACAAGAGTATTTTTCGCAGGTGCATACCTTTTGTGTCGTTCGCTGCTGCATTTAAAATCTCCCATACCTATATTTGAAGTCTGTAATAGGAAAATAGAATAGAAATATTAAAAATTGAGCGAAAGGGCATGGGTAAAGTAGTACTCGATCCAACACGTTACTTTTACCTGTTGAGGTGGCGGATTCGTCCGTGCCTCGATCTACCCAGCGTGGGATGTTGGGCAAAGGTAAAGTCGGTTCGAGCACTACTCTACCCATGCCCTTTCGCTCAATTTTCTATTTCCAACCTACCGTACACTGACGGAACTTTCAACACTTTCTCTTCATATCTGTCATTCTAGCAAACATTACTGTCCACTCTTGGTGCCTCTTGGTGATGAGCGAACATCTCGTTCTACATGTTGAAAATGTTTGGAGAAACGACTTAGAATTCGACACAAAATTTTCATTAGGGCCTAACTGACAAACGTAAACAATGGCTTCTTCCGTAAATTTCTCGTGGCACAAAAGCTACCCATGTAAGCCTCCAATTCTATCGGATAGGTGAACACTTCCTCTTCGAAATGATCGTGGTGGATTGATTGGGCGAGTTTTCAATAACGAGAAATTTAAGGAAGAAGCCATTGTTTACGTTTGTCAGTTAGGCCCTAATGAAAAATTTGTGTCGAATTAACGCTCAAAAACAAGGCATAATGCCTTGTTCAGACTACAGGCTTGTAACATAATACAAGGGTGTTTTGAAAATTATCTACAAGGAAAATGTCATCAAGATAGCCTTGTATTATGTTACAACGCTGTAGTATGAACCAAGTATAACACGCTGGCCAGACTGAGCAGTTATAACATGTTATAAGCCTATCTTGATGAAGAATTTCTTGTTTAAATTATATGACAACCGTTTTAACATGTTATAACTCTGCAGTCTGAACAAGGCATAAGGTAGAAATTATAGCAAAAGAAGTCTTATAGATAAATCCATGGTACCTGCACGAGACTGATGCCTTTCGTCGAAAACGAAATGTCAGATTCTACCACGCACACTGCACACACACAACGGGACACGTATGTGTAAATCAAAATAAAAGAATGACTCAACGGCGATCAGTAGGTGAATTATTGTCTCGTTCCCTCTTACACAAAAAGCCACCGGCCGAAGTGCAGCGGAGTTCATTCGCCATCGTCATTTTGAATAGATAGGAAGGCTAAGTGCTTGCGAGTTATAGAAGTGAAAAAAGTTTGGATCTGTGATCAAATTTCATCATCTTATATTCATATATTCGTGCTAAACGTAGGTAACTATTATGAAAAGCCATTTTGCTATGCAAATAATCAATATTAAAAAAAATCCACAGTGGAAATCGAAATCATTAAGTTTTTTTTTCTGCTATTTTTAGAGTCGCATTTGCAATCGGAACCAAAGTAAACCAAAATGAGTCTCGTTTGGAGCTTGATCGCTTCGTTCCTGTATGTGGAAATTTTCATCGTGTTGATGCTGGTGCTTCCAGTGGCCAGTCCCCAGAGATGGCAGCGATTCTTCAAGTCCCGGTTCCTGGCAATGTTGAGCAGCCAAGCGCAGACCTATTTTTACCTTCTGTTGTTCGTGTTGGTTCTCTTCCTGCTAGAAGCCATCCGGGAGATGAGAAAGTACTCGCACGTCGGTGAGTTTCGTGGGACTGGAGGTAGCTATTGTGTGTGATCGTTGTAGTTAGATGGTGAAATATCTTCGACATCCACGTCAGAGCTCGACATCAATGAAATCATTTTTTTTTATTTGGTGTCTTACGATTAGACACTGACCTTCACCTCAGTTGAAGATGTTTCCAATCATTATTAGTTGCTTACATATAAAAACAGTAGACAATAGATGCTTAGAGATGACAACATGTTCTATCACGTTATATTAATGAAGGACTAATTTCCTTTCAGATCCAGCAGCTGAACAACACCTCAATGTAGGCATGCAGCACAGCATGCGGTTGTTCCGTGCGCAACGTAATTTTTACATTTCTGGCTTTGCTATCTTCCTCTCGTTGGTAATCCGTCGCTTGATCTCACTGATCACCACCCAAGCTCAACTGCTAGCCCAATCGGAAGCTTCGTTGAAACAGGCTCAGAGTGCCACCGCTGCTGCTCGTAGTCTGATGTCCCAGCAGAAGAAAGAGGACGAAGCCGGAGATAAACCTAAACCATCGGCACCCTCGGCTGATGATGCTTCTGTGAGTACCCTCTGCAAACCAAGGGTCGTATTTTTGATCTCGAAACGAACGTCGTTCGTTTCGAAATCCAAAATACGGCCCCTGCTCAATTCAAACTCATTACGATAAAATCATTTCTATCTCCCTACTGATAAAAAGGCTGACGAACTGAAACAGCGCGTTACCGAACTGGAAACCGAGCTAGCACGCGAACGAAAAGATAAGGAAGCAATGAAGTCACAGTCGGAAAGTCTTAACCGCGAGTACGACCGACTGACCGAGGAGTACAGCAAACTGCAGAAGCGAATCAACATTTCTAGCCCCGACAAGACTGATTAAGTTAGCCGACTGTCGGTCCTTGGAAATGTCCATGTGGTTCCCTTTTATATTATTTCTCCTTAGGTTTAGGGATCATTCTTTGACTATCGTCTACCATTCAGTTCATTAAACCGACATATTTGACATTTCCCACATTTTTTCTAAAATAACTAAGCAAGCTGATTTCAGAAGACATAATGTCCGGCTTATTACCTAAAGAGTCATGATCTTGCTATATGGCATTGCAAATGAAATGGAAGTTTTTTTTTCTTGAAGCGTTGATAAGATTGATAAATTATCCTGTTGAGACTAATAAAACATACCGGTATTCTTCGATATGACTATACCGTGACAGTACTTGTGCAATTTTTCATTATTTAATAGAAAAGAAACCATGAACATTTTCGAAGTAAATTTAATTCAGTGTTTAATTTCCGCCAGTTGCCGGCCCTTCACGGTTCCTACACTTCTGCCGACAGCGGGGTCCCTACTGTCAGCTGCCGTCGGTGGAGATCTGTTGAGGTCAAACCCCCAAAAAAACTGATGACATGTGGCATCGTCATCCAAGAACGGATTCGTATAGAAATGCTGATATATCTGAACCACGCTCTGTACACAAAATACGTGAGCTGCACCAACTCGAACATCAGCTATACTACCGATTACCTCGGGTAATCAGAGCCCCCCTCGGTGCTCGTTGGCAACCTCCGAAGGCGATATTCATAATACATCATCGCACCTGGAACACCCAGTGGAGTAACTGAGCAGGAGAAGCCCCGCCAGTGTGGAAGCCTTTACCCCACCAGAACTGACGGACAACCCTCGATCCTCGAGTCAAGGTCATCAAAATCAAGGAATACGAGACGGACAACCGTTGACGACATTGATCCTGTTCAAGCCCCCTTCAGACGATCAGCCAGCCTCATGAGGAGGAATTCCATCCCTCCGAATGCACTTACGAATGCCAAACAGAATGACCTATGGAGGTCAAGGACCGGCCCTACGCAGGGATCATCCTTATTACCAGCGGCTCCTGCACTTCTGCCGACACCGGAGTCCCTAAAGTCTACTTCTGTCGGTGGAACGCTGCTCGAGTTCACACCCAAGAACAATACGCGAGTTAAGGCCACGTCGCAAGGTGCTAAAAGTCCAAACAGTTACCCATAACGGCCACTAGGACGATCAACACTAACCATTCATAGCTAGCTCTGCAATGGAATATGAACGGTTTTTTCAATAACCTAACTGAGCTGGAATTACTTATAGCAGACTCTACAAAGAATAAGACAATACGCAATTCGAAGAATTCATCAGAACCATCAGAAGCTATTCCCAGAACAAGTTCAAACGCTGGACGTCGAGCACTAACCAAGGACTCTATCAAGCCAAGGAGAGAAGCCCTCAGGGAATTGAAACGAACCCCAAAAGACCACTGTGAAGTCGAGGACGTAGCTGTTGAATATCGGTTAAAGCGTAATGCCTGCCGGGAAACAATCCATTCTGCAAAGCGTAAAACATGGGACGAAAGACTTTTATCCGCAACTTTCTCACGAACAGAACCTTCCAGGTATGTATCGGAAATACCAAGTCAAACCCTTTCCCGGAAGAATCCGGCGTTCCATAAGGCTCCGTGTTGGCGGTTAACCTTTTCCTTATCGCTCTGAATGAAGTTTTTGCATGTTCACCAAAAGGCGTCTTCATTTTCGTGTGTATGATCCGAGTCCTCGGAGTTTATATAGACCGCCACCTGAGTTTCCAGCCCCACTGTGAGCAAATAAAGAAGCAGTGCGAAAACCGATTGAACCTACAACGAATCATCTCCAGCAAACACACCAAAAACAACCGCGATGTACG
The DNA here is from genome assembly GCA_034211315.2 of Aedes japonicus. Taxonomy (NCBI): domain Eukaryota; kingdom Metazoa; phylum Arthropoda; class Insecta; order Diptera; family Culicidae; genus Aedes; species Aedes japonicus. Next base: position 184,877 of record JASCZW010003990.1, read on the forward strand.
ACTGCGGATCACGAAGGTTTTGATTTGCCGCAAACTGCTCTACGGTGCCGAGATACTGTGTAGAAGTTTCAAAAAGGTAGTTGACAAACTTGAGCCAACTTTTAACCGGTGCATTTGCAGTATGTCTGGCCTTCTTCCCTGCACCCCAGCCGCTTCAGCGTGCATTGTCCTCGCAGGTCCTCTTCAAGCATTGTCCACGTCTCATGCCCGTAGAGAACAACCGGTCTTATTAGCGTTTTGTACAGGATGCACTTCGTACGGGAGCTAAGTCTGTTTGACCGTAGTTGCTTGTGGAGCTCATAGCAGGCACGACTTCCACTGATAATCCGCCTCCGGATCTCACGGCTGTTATCGTTGTCCGCAGTAACCACTGAGCCGAGATAGACAAATTCATCGACTACCTCGAACTCATCGCCGTTCCCGAATTCTCCGGAATTCTGTTCTCGTCCATGATCTTTCATAGCTCATATCGGTTAATTGTATCATATGCGGCTTTGAAGTCGATGAATAAATGATGCGTTGGGACTCTATATTCACGGCACTTTTGGAGCATCTGCCGCAAAGTGAAGATTAGGTCCGTTGTAGACCGTCCTTCGATGAAGCCGGCCTGATAACTTCCCACAAATCTATTTGCTAGTGGCGACAGTCGCTGGAAGATGATTTGGGATAATACTTTATAGGCGGCATTATGGACAGTGATCGCACGATAGTTTTCACAGTCCAGCTTGTCGCCTTTCTTATATATTAGATCCTTCCACTCCTCCGATAGCTGTTCGGTATTTGCAACTTGTCCGGGCCCATCTTGATAAGTTCTGCTCCGATTCCATCCCTTCCAATCGATTTGTTGTTCTTCAGCTGCTTGGTGGCATCCTTAACATCACCTATCGTCGGGGGTGGCACATCTCCGTCACTTACTGCATTGACTACGTCTCTTCCATCGCTGTCTTGGTCCTCTTCCTGTACTCCATTCAGATGTTCATCGAAGTGCTGCTTACACCTTTCGGTCACCTCACGATCGTCCGTCAGGATTCTCCCATCCTTATCCCGACACATTTAAGCTCGCGGCACGAAGCCTCTGCGGGATTGCTTCGAGTTTCTGGTAGAACTTTCGCGTTTCATGTGAGCGGTGCAGCTGTTCTAGTTCCTCATACTCCTCCTCCTCCCGCTTTTTCTCCCGGAAGAGTTGGGTCTGCTGTCACCGCTTCTGTCTGTATCGTTCCACACTATGACGCGTAGCTTGACGCAGCATAAGTGCCCGCGCTGCGTTCTTCTCATTCAACGCCTGCTGACATTCCTCTTCGAACCACTCGTTCTGTCGGCTTCGTTCCACATAACCTAGACGTTCTCCCCTACGCTGCTGCGAGCTGTGTTCACGGCGTTCCAACAGTCCTCGAGAGGGGTTTCGTCAAGCTGGCCCTCTTCCGGCAGCGCAGTTTCGAGCGATTGCGCGTAGCTTGCGGCGACGTCAGGTTGCTTCAGTCGCGCGAGATGGTACTGTGGCGGGCGCCGGTACTGAAAGTTGTTCACTACGGAGAGTTTTGGGCGCATCTTAACAATCACTATGTAGTGGTCCGAGTCGATGTTAGTGCCTCGGTAGGTTCTGACGTCGGTGATGTCTGAGAAGTGCCCGCCATCTATCAAAACGTGGTCGATTTGTGATTCCGTTTGATTCGGTGACCTCCAGGTGTACCGATGTGGGAGGCTATGATGGAAGAAGGTACTACCACAGAGAACAGACATCCAAGCTGGAGTGCCCACCGTGTGTAAATTTCTTTAACTGCCATTTTAAAATTACAGCTCGTTTCCGTTAGTTTTGGTGAATCGTGTGTTGATAGCGCCACTTGCCCACCTTGAGATTTGATAGCCTGTCAATTTTAGTTTGGTGAAACCTAGACTAGGCGGCGTTGTTTTTCCAACGGTTTGCTTATAAAAGTTTAAACAGCAAATTGGGGAAAAAATATTCGAGCCTGGATGTCTGTTCTCTGTGGTTCCTTTCCAATCACCGGTTTAAACTCCTCCTCCTGGCCAACATGAGCGTTGAAATTCCCAATGATGATTTTGATATCATGGTTTGGGCAGCGGTCGTATTCCTGCTCCAGCTGCGTGTAGAATTCATCTGTCTCGTCATCGGTACTTCCGAGGTGAGGGCTATGCACATTAATGGTGCTGATGTTGAAGAACCTGCCCTTGATCCTCAACCTGTACATTCGGGGGTTGCTCGACCACCATCCGATCACCCACTTCTACGAGCTGGGAACAGCTTTCATCGTGAGCAGCTCTGGCAGATGGTATGACCATCCCGAAACGTACGCACCGTGGATCCTTTCCAGCACACCTCTTGCAGCGCTACGATGTTGAAAACTCACAAAACTCTGCTTTCGGATATTTGTGGGTTTTTGGAAGAAACTCAACAGAGTCCAACAACCGCTCGTCCGGGGCTACTTATTCGTGTATTCAGTAGCTGTCCATCATGTCTGATGGAACCCCACCATCCGCGACCCGTGGACTCGCCGGGTTGCTTGCAGCTCAGCCCCGTAGAGTCTTCACCTACTCAACGGTCTTCCCGGTGAAGAAGAAGTGTTCCTCCTAAAAGAATCAAACAAACTCCTCCTAGAACTTGCCCACCAGATCCTCCCTCCAGTGTACAGGATCCACTGGGTCGGAGACGAAGCGTGGGACTCCTCTCCACCCTAAAAAAATCCAACCAAAGATAATTTAAACCCGTACACCGTGGTCCCACGCTTTATCGAACTTATTAGGACAAAACTCAATGGACACGAACTCATCTATACCGACGGATCAAAAACTACCAGTGAAGTCGGTTTCGGCGTACATATACGGCTGCAATTTCACTATCAGCGGAGGCCTTCCTAACCAAACTTCGACTGTCATTCTCTGTCTAGCTAGATTTATATTTAAGCGTGGCTACGGCTCATCATCTCGAGAAACGCATAAGAAAGAGCCCCATCAGACTGCACCAGCATTTAAGGCTCCCAGACATGATGACCGTTGGATCACATCTGTTAAATCAGTGCATTAATGCCAGATATGTGACGCGACATTAAATCAAAATATACAAGTTGTGATAGTACCACGTCAGGATATGTCTTGCCATCTCAGGGCGGAAATATGTCAATATGCTTATAACTTTCTTTACGCACTATTGTCTGCTATTTGCAGGAACTTTTCACTAGTTGCCAATGAAAAACCCGGCAACCCAAACTTGCTTTTCTCCTTCTTGTTGGTCCATCGCCAACAAGGCCCATTCTAAACTATTTAGTAGACTGGAAAATCCAATGTTCCTACTGAAAGCTGGGTTAATAATTATGATAATTTATTTTCCATGTGCATGGATGGTAATAAAATCAGAGGTATCAATAACTGTTGTAATCGAAGTAAGCATAGAGCATAAGCAACCAACCAATGCAGTTGTCATGTACTCTGTTATGTATTGTAGTAGCTTAGCAACGCCTAGCAACCACGGCAACGTCGGTTGTTGTAATTGTAATTGTAATTTCTCAGTCCCCGCCCTGGCAAACCACTGTCCGCCCATCTGCGTTTGGGCTAGGCGAGAACCTACCAAGCCTACCCGTTGATATGCCCTAGACCATACAGCACACCGGGATCTTCCACAAGCAGGCACCGGTTATTTACTAACCAGTCCCAACAAGTGTTAGATTCATTACCTAGAGGATAGTAGGAGGGAGAAAGTGAAGCAAGAGAGAGAGGGGCGTTTGAATGCTGAAACGAAAGCGAAATAATGATTTAGTGATTATTGTAATTGATAAGTTTAAGTATGAATAGTTCTCATCTGTTTCTTCTCCTATTGGTTGTTATTGCACTGATACTGCCAGTTTTTGTCATCCAACTTGCTCTTTGATTTCCACTACCGCTCGTATATTATGCGGGACGCATTTAAATACATGGAAAGATAGCAAACATAATAAAGATATTCATTAGTGGTAACATGTATAATACGCTTTCTTATCATGTGTTTGTGTGAAGCTTAAATATTTAATATTAGTACCGATTTCCGATTTGAACCGATTTACACCAGCAGTAAGGATGCTATTGGGGCCACTCACAAATTGTGATGGTGGTTTTTCATTGAGAAACCAAGGTAATTTATATTTATATATTTAAGCATGAGAGCCAATTTAGACCAGTTTACACCAATATTACAGACGCTGTTGCATCCACTCACAAAATTGAATAGTGATTGGCTGGTTCCTAGATATGTGGCCCAGCGAGTTTGACGAACGAATAATATGGATCACAATTAATTATAATCCCCATCACCCACCAACCACACCCAGCGAACCAACACATCTCAACGGGAAGCAGCCTTATTGTATAGCATATGGCACACGCGGTGGGAACGGCGAACAACGGTAGCATGATGTCAGTCGCGAAGGGTCTGGTCAAGCTCGAGCTCAGTGAAGGCCCCATCGAGGTGAAGGAAGTGCTGCAGATTCCGTAACTGGCTACCAATCTCCTTTCGATCATCAAGATATGTCAGAAGGGACTGACGGTAGTCTTCGATGCAGATACGTGTGAAGTTCGCGAGAACGATGGCAACGTGATCGCATCTGGTACACAGGTATATAGTGAACCGGAAGAACGAGCATGTGCTACTCACACCGAGCACTGGCATTTGGCACAGACGGCTCGGTCACCTCAATCGTCAAAGCTTACGGAAGCTGGCAGCGATGGCAGACGGCATTGAATTGCAAAACGACGTCATCCCAGAGTGTATCGCTTGTATCGAGGGTAAGCATGCCCGTAATCCATTTCCTTCCTGGTTGGACCCATCGAAGTTCCTTCTCTCGGTGGCAGCCGTTACGTGATGACGTTGCGAGTCGGAAGGTGCTCCTCTATTTCCTGGAACGGAAAAATGAAGCATTTGAACCATACACTAAGTTCAAGTCCAAGGCCGAACGGCAAACAGAAAGGAAGCTGAAGGTTCTGAGAACGGACAACGGCACCGAACACGTCAATGCATCCTTTAGAAGCAGCATGGTGAAAGATGGAGTGCGCCACGAAAAGACATGTCCGTACACCCCTGAGCAAAACGGTGTAGCGGAATGGATGAACCGGACACTCATCGAAAAGGCCAGAAGCATGCTGAATGATTCGCGCCTGCTGAAGGAATTTTGGGCCGAGGCGGTTTCAACAGCAGCGTACCTCGTCATCAGAAGCCCGACAAGATCATTCGAGACGACACCGGAAGAAGCTTGGACTGGTAAGAAACCCGATTTGCGACATCTGAGGGTTTTCGGGTCGCTAGCTCTTGTCCACGTTCCGAAAGAAAGAAGAAAGAAGTGCGACGCTAAATCTCAGAAAGCAATTTTCGTGGGATATGCCGAAGGTACCAAAGGGTATCGAGTGTACGATCCTATCATGCGTGATATCCGGATTAGCCGCGATGTAAATGTGGTTCAGGAGGGAGAACCGCAAAGTTTGATCGAGCTCAGCGAGGATGCGCAGCAGATGCAGTTCATGGAGCTGTACTCAATCGATGAGCCGAATGCAAGTAGCGGACTACCACCGGGTTAAGAACCGATTGCCAGGGACGGTGATGGTTCTGACGATGAAGATGATGAATTTTCCAGTGGCGTCTCGTCCATATGTGCACCTCGTGCACTGCACAGTCTAAAATTGTATATTTCATGTATTATCAAATTCATCGATTTGATGCTCCGTTAATACTCGCAGACTGGGCATTTCAAATGGTGCACCAGATCTTGTATATACCACACGTAGATCGTTTGTAGATGTAATTTTTTTTCCTATAACTTGATTGCCGATGAGTTAGTGCCTGTTTTGTGCACTTTGTGGTCTGCACAGAGTAGTATTACTCACTGGCTAGTTGCAATTTTATTCTGTTGTTTCGGGACATTGACAAGGTACTTTTTGTGGCATATCACAAGAGACTCGGCAAAGGAGGAACTATGGAGCAAGATATTGTTGTCAAAATTGACGTCCGGGTTCGAAAGAAAGTGCACAACCGGTTAATTTTCTCACGAGACGCCACTGGAATTTTCAACATGCGACAGCGTCTCAAGTGATCCCGAATTTCTGGATGACAGCAACGAGCCTGCGCTCCCGTCGCAACTTGATAGACCAGCTGATGAGCAGCAAGGGTTTAGGCGCAGCGACCGGGAGCGCCGAATTCCAGGCAAGTATTCCGATTACGTTACGTATAGTTCGTTTTCTTACGAAGTTGTGTCCCCTCAGCCTTCTCCGATGTGTTCCAAGACGACGTTTGATGATCCTCAAGGCTCAACGGACCGGATCAAAGCTCTGGAGGAGAATGAAACGTGGGAGATGGCCAACCTTCCAAGCGACAGGAAGGCCATTCGAAACAAGTGGGTCTTCAAGACGAAACGAGGACCAACTGGCGACATCGAGCGGTACAAGGCACGTCTGGTCGTGAAGGGATGTTCGCAGCGGCCAGGAATCGATTACGGCGAAGTGTTTTCCCCGGTGGTACGTTATTCCACTATCCGATACCTTTACCGATTATCCGCTGGCGGTTAAGCATGACCTTGATGTAGAGCAGATGGATGCTGTTACTGCGTTCCTTCAAGGCAAGCTGAGGGCCGAAGTCATCTACATGGAGCTACCGAGAGGGTTTGCTGGCACCTCGAAGCAAGTCGGTCTGTTACGGAAGGCACTCTACGGGCTCAAACAGTCGAGCCGTGTATGGAACTACCAGCTGGACCAAGCGCTCTAAGAGTTCGGACTGCAGCAATCAAAAGTTAACCCGTGCCTGTATTTCCGGGTCGACGGTGGGAAAATGATTTTGTTCACAATTTACGTGGACGATTTCATGATTTTCACCAACGACGCCAATCTAAAGCGGAAGTTGAAATCTTTCCTTCACAACCGCTTCAAAATGAAGGACCTTGGCGAAGCGACTTTTTGCCTGGGACTGAGGATCACGCGAAATAGGAAGAACGGGAAGCTGTGGGTAGAACAAGAGCACTACATCAACAGCATATTGCGACGGTTCAACATGGCGAACTTCTAATCCAGTCTCCACACCAGCGGAGGCTAGTGTCAAACTGGATAAATCTACGCTAGATGAGATCCGTGAAATGAAGGAGGTTCCTTACCAGGAGGTTGTTGGCTGTCTCGCCTATCTGGCGCAGTTTTGCGGTCAATCAAGTCAGCCAATTCAGCAAGAATCCTGGACGTAGCCACTGGAACGCTGTCAAGCGTATCATGCGGTACCTGCGAGGTACAAGTTCAAGTCGGCTAACATATTCAAACGAACGTTGTTCGGATTTGGTTGGCTACACAGATACCGATTGGGGAGGAGAGCCGGATTCCAGGAAATCCACTACAGGATACGTCTTCACGTTCATGGGAGGAGCTGTGTCATGGAACATCAAACAGCAACCAACACTTGCGTTGTCCTCGTGCGAAGCGGAATAAATCTCGCTTTCTCGCACAATCCACTTTGGTGGCACTATTTCCAGTCACAGATTTTTGGTGTGCAAGGGATTCCCATCCGGTGCGACAACCAATCAGCCATCTGTATCGCACGGAACCAAGGATACAACCCCCGAACGAAGCATCTAGACATCAGGTAGCAGCTTCATCCGAGATGTGCTAGAACAAGGAGTAGTCGAGCTGGGATACGTAAACACGAAGCAGCAACCTGCAGGTGGGTTCACAAAAGCCTTGGCGAATAAGAAGCTGGAAGAGAATAAAAAGTAAATTGGATTCGTTGCTTAGGAAGGAGTGTTGTAATCGAAGTAAGCATAGAGCATAAGCAACCAACCAATGCAGTTGTTATGTACTCTGTTATGTATTGTAGTAGCTTAGCAACGCCTAGCAACCACGGCAACGTGGGTTGTTGATACGAAATAAATTTTCATTAGTCGTTAGTCAGTCCACCTAACAGGTTGTATAATTATTACTCTGCAAAAATAACAAATAGCATACATAGCATGAAACAGAATTATTATTTAACATTGATAACAATATGGCTTAATAATGTAGATTATTACCACGGGCATCACCATTCACCTTGATGTTAAGCAGACGACAGTTGTTTTTCAGCAGAGTAGACTGAAAATAAACGGAATGAAATTTAACATGATTTTGACATACGCAAAAAGGGGAGTCCATTAATTATGTCACGTAAAAAAGGGCCCCTTTTTAACCCCGTGGCGTAATTTATGGACGATCCCTAGTAGCATTAATCGAACCATACCAGCTCATCGACCTTTTCCTGCAAGCGATTCCACGTCTCGCTATCGACAATTACTTCCAAAAACGACCCATTCCTATGCAACGCATCGATCACGGAGAAGACGAACTCCTCTGTCAGGAATACACTGGGTATTTCCAGCAGGTTCAACTGTGGGTTCTGTTCGACGAATTCTATCAGTTTATCCTCGGAAACGCCGGGGCATCTGATGATGCGTAATCTTTCGATGTTCGTTTTCTTGCAGAATTCCTCAAGATGCTCGTCTTGAAAAGTTCCAAAGCACGCCCTGCCAATAATTTTCAATTCCTTTAGTTCCGTCATTGCAAGAATGCTTCTGTAGCTGATTCTGTCTACCAGAGATCCTTTCAACTCCAGATATTGCAAACAGTTCCGTTTGGCGAGCTTGTGCAGAATGTGATCCGTCGAGGGCGCGCTGTTGATGGTAAGCTCGAGCTTTTCTAGATTACGTATGCGTGTAATCAACATCATATTGGCCGGAGAAATCTTCGAGTAATTGTCGTTACAAGCCAGATGTGTCAGCTCGGTTGAATGAGAAATTGTACTGATTGTGTTTGCGTGCAGTTCATGGCATTCAGTTATGTTGAGATATGCAAGCTGTGGGTTGTTTTGCAGAAAAACAAATAACCTTGATCCCTCAAGTCGAGAACAATTTTGAACATTCAAACTTTTTAGTCCATTGATTGTGTTCAGACAACATCCTTTAATTGTATCAATGTCCCGTATCTGTAAATGTTGCAGTTTGTGGCAATGGTTTAGCAGACAATCCTCGACAGTTTCATCTATAGCACAGTCGTTTAATGTGAATGCTTCGAGTGAACTTACAACTTTTTCCAATGTTTTCAAAACCGATGAGTTTATACAGAAATTGTGTATTTTCAACTCTTTTAGACGGAAACAATGTCGTGGGATTAGCCCTATAATTCTGGGTTCCGCCGTTGTTTTGGAGTGAGCAAAGCGACTTCCGAACAAAGATAAATGCTCGATGAATGAACCTAAATTTTCCAGAATAATCTTAGTATCCATTACAGTAAGAATGACTTTCTCTCGTGGCTCCGTAAAATCAAACGATTTGTAACGCTTAAGAATCTCGTACACGACGGACGCGAGTCGTTGGTTGGTTTTTCTCAAAGCGATCAAATCCATCAAACCCAGTTTACTGAAGATTAACGTTAGACAATCGTCATTGAGCTGCAGTATTCCAGATTTTTCGGGGCAAGTTCTTGATTTTCGGGACCTTGAATCCAACACAAAAGATTCCTTAGCTATCCTATTCTCTTTCTTCTTATTATTCTTATAAGCATCCTGTTGCCAGCTATCAGCCACTTTCAAATAAATGCGTGGAAACGTCTTCTTCTGAAGCAAGCAACTGTAAAAATAATTTTTTTTAGCCTACTTCAATTAATACAGCGCATGATATTTACCGGAGAGCATCCTCACACCGTTTATACGAAACAAATCCGAAAGGATTTCCGTTGAGCTTGGTAATAATCTGAATGTTCTTTACCGGACCGTACTTCTCGAACATTTTCCGAATGACGTTCTCCTGTTGGCAGAGGTTCGGAATACGAACAAAGCTAGCATAGAGTGTGTTCACGGGGACGCCATCTTCGGTGGTCAGGATCTTTGGGACGGTGCCCGAACCATCCGGTTGGATTCCGGACGATGTTTCTGCAGATCCGCCGTATGATGTTATCACGTTTTCTACACGCCGTTGCTGCTCCATAATGCGCATTTCCTTCAAAAACTTAGAAACTTGCGTTATACGGGCGGAGGCTTCTGACGGTACTATGTTGAAGAAAAGTGATGCTTTGAAATGTGTCCAAATTAGTCTTACCTCCAAAGCAGTAACACTAACCTTTCTTTTTTCTTCTATTTGATTTCCCCATTATGGCTTTTCACTATTAAATTTTGCGACGCTAGTAATTTTTCTGAGTACAAGATTGAACCCAAACGAAACAACAATTGTACAGAATAATAATATTTAATAATCTAATATCGAAATCGTTTTTGAACCTAGGTTGGAACCAGTTCCAACCTGCGATACCCGAACTTATTGTCAGGGCAAACCACCATCCGATACGAGCTTCAAATAAAACCATGAACTCTGACTTTCAACACACAACAAGCCGATCCAATCTTGATACCTGATATAGGTTGAAACTGAATCGAAAAAGATCGTGCGGGTTCGCGGCACGGAGAATCAATAACAATTCTGGATCAACAATAGAAAAGGGCCCATCAACATTTGTAAACAAACACTTCTGAGCCTATTTCCTCGCAAAGCGTAGGCCACCCACGCAAACCAATACCATCACCATGTAGGGGAAAGTTTCCCCTACACGATGATTCTGTAGGTTTGCGTGTGTAGCCAACGGCTTCCGAGAAAACGGGATCAGAAGTGTTTGTTTACAAATGTTGATGGGCCCTTTTCTATTGTTGATCCAGAATTATTGATCATTGCACCGAATGCATTAACCTCACTTTTTTGACTGTGAGGGAGCTTGTTTACAAGGTGTTAGAATTTATCCACGCAATCGAAAATTTTAATTGGATATGATGTAAAAATAAGCACTGGTGTCTGTTTTCCTGCAATTTTACTTCAATCGTAATAAAATTAGAGCACAAAATCTCAACCCGAAGATACCGACAATATTCTAAGTCCACGTAAACAATCTCCCTGAACTGTCAAAGCAGCATTGATGACGCCACCGTGGAATGATCTACTCAGAAATGGATGCTGTTTCACCCACCTTGGAAATAAGTGGACTAACCCACAAGGTGGTTAAAAGTGTTGGGAACAACACTCAGCCAAATAATCTTAAGAATTTCATAAGGTTCGACTTATGGACGATGCTTTATATTATGACTTTTTTTTTATTCTGCTCATTTATTTGTTAGGCCCAGACGTATGACTTTGCGGAACCAATATTCAATATTGAAATTACCATTGTTTTATTTTTCGATATAAGTAAAAGTGGGGCGCCACCCGAATAAAAAATTACATCAGGCTGATGTCTGATTTCAATGTCTACATCAACATGAAATTCAAATGTACATCTTACGTTGAACATTAGAAATCAGATCGTTTTCGCTGTATTTAGGCAAGGTAACATGATGTTAACATCAGACATTTTCAAACAAATTTTTTCTAATCCAATGTCCCTTTAACGTCATGATTTTGACATTCAAATAAAATGTTTTTCTGATGTTTTAAGATATCAAAGCATATTGATGTTTTCAAATGTATTTGAATAAAACAGCACAGTCAAAGGATTTTTGATGTTTTCAGATGTATTAAAGGTTATGAATAAACATCTTGCATATGTTTTCAAGTGTCGATTTTATCCAATAAAAGAGATGATGTATGATGCATTCAGATGTAGAAAAACGTGACGGTGTATCGTTTCCGGATGTTTTCAGTTGTAGATAATAACATTAAAACCAAATAATCTGAAAGCATCAAAATCACATGTTAGGCTAAGGTAAATTTTTATTCGGGTGTTGAGTAAAGTACATAAAGTAAATATGCACCAATATCGCCAAAACATATACAATTCACACTTAATTCTAATCGCATCGGATATTTACCGATATTTTATGAGTACAAAATTTTACATCTATAAGAACATGGATTTCAACGCAACGTGTGATTGTCATGACACAAGATGTATTCTGGCTTATTATGAATACAACATTTTACTTCACAAAGACCTTTGATTCTATTGTAACGTTTCATTCTTATGTTGTAAGAAGTTTTCTAATGCTGTAGACCTGCATTCTTTTACAGTAGAATGAAGTTTATTTCTAAGGTAACGGCCAATTATAATATCATCAGATGTGTTTAGATGTCTTAGGTACACAACATTTCACACATACATAACGTTTGATTGTCATGTAATTTTAGATTCTAGTTTTATAAGACGTGTTCTGATGTTAAATTTAACATCATCAATACGTTTGTTTTTAGTGTGAAGTTTATATATGTTGTATTTATATGTACTAGGGCGTTACTTTGAACTCTGAATACATTTAGAATACGACAACCCACATTCAAATTTAATGTTTGGAAGATGTCTGCTAATATTTTTTACATCACCATTTCTATTCGGGCAATTACTCGTGGCTAGCTCGAGGTTAATGGGTTACATTATCGTTTGGAAGGGGCTACCCAACTAACATCGGTGTTGAATTAGAGCTTGTTCAAATAAATTTGGAGAAGCTATTCAGCTATACTAGAAGAAACAGCTGAATAGCTTCTCCGAATTTGCTTGAACAAGCTCTAATTCAACACCGATGTTTGTTGGGTAGGCAGGTAACTTATTGCAGGTTTCAGTTGCTGCTCATGGTTGCGACATCTACCAAATCCTCGGTCCCTGTAGTCCCTTTCAGGAACTAAGAAGCAGCTGGGTGACCACAGCTTGCTGACTAATGGGAAAAATTCATCATGTGAAATTATTCTTTCAAAAATCTGGCCTTCTTGTGCGCCCACCTTTGCTAGAGAGTACGCCATCTCATTGCTTGTTATTGAGCAATGTGAGGGGGGTCATACAAAGAAAATTCTAAATGATCTTTCAACCAACGCACACATCTGCTCCCTTATTTTTGAAAGAAGAATTTATTCAAACAACTTTGAAGAAGAATTCATTCAAACAACTTTTGACATTTGAGCCACCTCGCGCGGTTGGTAATAGTTCATGGTTCTTCTCTCTTATGTAATGTTGGCCGAAGGGATGCGAGGGAATAGGATTGTTTGATACACTCTTAACACCCCCCGTCAAACCGATAGCCCGAGCAATTCGCGCTACTTAACAAACTTGATTCTAGCTAGTCCCTTTGTCTTTATATCAGCAATCTGATTGTCTGTTGTAACATATACTAATCGAATCACTCCTCTCTGAATCTCACCTCTAACGAAATGATACCGAACGTCTACATGTTTCAACCTCTTCATCGGTCTGCTTCGGCCACTTTAATACACGTTTGATTATCTTCGTTTAGACCAACCGCACCAATACGGTAATATCGATAAATCGTTACCCTGTTTAACAACTCGACACCGCACCGGTGGTTGGTAACCGAGTTGGGAAATGACAATTTGCTCGCTCGGTGAGCAGTCGGTTCGTAAATTTGACAACCCGACCCAACTGAGCCGAGCGTTGCTATTTGATGACAAATAAGCAAAACAAGTTGAAACGTTAAAACAACGTCTTCATCTGGAAGACTTTCATTTCAATTTGAGTCTTTCCGATTTGTTTTTAAAGTGTTTATTGCTAATTTCACGTTTATTGTGATATTTTGTGAAAAAATGAGTGCATCAAAACCCCGTGGAAGGAATTGGACGCAACAAGACAACGAAGTGCTTTGCAGGGCTTAGCTGGATGTTTCCCAAGATCCAATCTTTGGGACAAACCAGAACGTTGAAAACCTGTTCGAAAGAGTATATAAACTATACACTGCACGAAATATTAAACGAAACGATACCGGTGCGAGAATAAACTTGAGTCTCATTGGGGCTTATTATGGAATGTCACCCAAGTTAAAAAAATATGTAAGAGTTCATCCGAGGTGACGATTCGAACGAACTCGGTGTTATTATCGTTGCCACGGCACCATCACGACACAGAAAAAAGTGACGCAAACCGTAGATTTTCTGAGGGCTACTACGATTTTCACTTCACTATAACTTCCACCTCACGGAGTTCACTTTATGATCACGGTGATATCTGTAATAGCATAAACAAAGTGAGGTGATGTGTATGTTAGTGGAGTGAAAGTGATATTGAAGGTGACAACCATAATAAGCCCCATGCTGATACCTTTTTATGAACGACCGGTGCAAAAATGGGTGGCTAAATCAAAATAGGAACGCTCTCTGTCATCAAAATATTACCCAGATAGGAACGCACCGGTGGGGATGGTCTTATGTAGGTTCATCGATCTTCACTCCCAAATCCGCCAGTAGAAATCGCAGCCATATAGCCTCTGTCACCGCCAAGCTGAGCGCCATGTACTCGGCATCGACTGAAGGCAGCGCAACCGAGTTCTGCTTTCTTGTAGTCCAGGATACTGTTGACGAATAGATCATGAAGACGTAACCGGAAACAGACTTTCTGTCGGTAATGTTCCCTGCCCAATCAGAAGCGACATATCCGGTGATGACTCCGTCCACGTTGTCCCGATGAAATACTAGCTTCAGGTCGACTGTACCTCGGATGTAACGCCGCAAGACACGCTTAAGGAAGCTCCAGTGCTCATCCGTAGCACAGCTTTGAAAGCCGCTGAAATAGTTAACTGCTGCGCATAAGTCGGGACGGGATGTCACTGTCACGTACATTAAGCATCCCATGAGCTTCCTGTATGGTTGGGCTGTGTACTTCGACGGTACTGACCCGTTTTTCCAGCTTCAGTCCGACTTCCATAGGTGCATGCACAGATTTACATTGTCCCATACCGAAACGATCCATCAAACTTAACAGATACTGCTTCTGATTGATCTGAAGCACGCCCTTCTCCTTGTTACGCTCTATCGTCAACTCGAGTCTTTACTTCATTTAGATCGGTCATCTCGAATTCCAGGTTCAACTTCTTTTTGACTGCGTTGATGACGGCTACCGAGCGGCTGGCTATTATTATGTCATCGACATAAATAATCAGAAACACAACTTCTTCGTCCTTGCAGGCGATGTAGAGGCAGTTGTCCGCTTCACTCTGTCGAAACCCGAGGTCCACAATAAAGTTGTGGAATCGCTTGTTCCATTCACGAGAGGCTTGCTTGAGACCATATAGAGATTTTTGCTGTTTGGCCACTAGTTTCTCTACACCGAACTCAGCTGGAAGTCGCATGTAGATGTCCTGTTTCATGGTGCCATTTAAAAACGTGGTATTGACATCGAGTTGGGCAGGTGCATGTCTCCGAAGTTCGCCACAGCTAATACCGCACGCAAGGTAGTTGGCTTAGCTACCGGAGAGTACGTGTCCTCGTAGTCAAAGCCTCTCCGCTGGGTAAATCCTCTGGCAACAAGTCGATCGATAGCACCAACCTCGTTGCGCTTGATTTTAAAAACCCATTTGCTGTCGATCACGCTTCGTCTGCCGGCAATCGAGTCAGGACCCAGGTCTTGCTCTTCTCCAGTGATTCGATCTCCTCCGTTATCGTCTGCTTCCAGCGCTGCCAGTCTTTCCGCTTCTTGAGTTCTGCAACAGAGTTCGGCAAACCCTCAACAGAGTTTTCTGCACTCAACGTCAAACCGCACGTCTCATAACAGTCAAACTACTCAGGTTGTTTTCTGGATCGTCCACTTCTTTGTAACACAGGTCCCAGCGCTTCAGTTTCTGGATCACTTTCATCTTCTGGAGGTACCTTTTCCGGTTCAACATCCACCACAGCAGGATCCACTGGCTTCACATAGGACAGCTCAACCTGCTTTGTTGGCGCCTCCTCAACTGCCCGCTTTTCGCCAAACAGTGAACAGTCTCGTTGAACACTATATCCCTTGCCACAACAACCTTGCTTTTGTCTGCATCCCACAAGCGATACTCGTTAACTGTGTATCTCACCATATACAGCTTCCGTCCTTTGGGATCCATCTTGGTTCTCAGCTCCTTCGAAATGTGAGTATAAGCCAAACTCCCGAACACCCGCAGTTTGCTAACGTTCGGCTTCCGCCCAGTCCACATCTCGTAAGGTGTTTTCTTCTCGTCAACAGCTGAAATCGGACACCGGTTCGTTATGTACCTGGCGGTGTACACAGTTTTGCCCCACATCTCCTTAGTGAAACCACTTTCCGCTAGAATGACTCTGGCACGCCGAGAGATTCTGGACCCGAAGTGAGCGGTTACAACGGCTTCGTAGTCGCAAAAAGATTGTAGGGCTTGATCTTTGGACGTTAGCAAGTAAATGATTGTGAAATGAGAGTAATCTGCAATAAAGGAGACGAAAAATTTCTTCCCATTCCAAATGTGTGCGGTGTCATAGGACCGCAAACGTCGCTATGGACGAGCTCCAGCGGCCGCGTGGATCGTTTTTCCTCACTGCCCTCAAATGGTAATTTAACAATCTTACCTGACAGGCAGGGCTCAAATATGATGATCCCATTTCACTTTCTTTGCAGTACACATGAAGTTCGAAAAGTTTGTCCTTGGGCTGACCTGTAGCCCAAACTACACCGTTGTTCGAAATTTCAGCTCTATCTTCATCGAAGCTCACTTTAAATCCCAGTCATGTAATTCGCTTCACGGAAAACAGGTTGCAGCTCAAACCAGCCAAAAACAATACGGCTTTTGCTTCGCACTTCGTGGTTTTCCCATTCACGTAAAACATGACATGACCACTGTATTCCTTCCTTATAGATGTTTCTGTCCGCTTGCCACTAAAATCTCAACGGGATTCACTAGACGGCGCATCGACACGAAGAATCTGGCATCGTTTATCATGTGGTCTGTCACACCCGAGTCGAGAAACCATCCGATTTTCACAAAGTTTCGTATTGGCTGCCACGTAAACCACTTCTGGTTTGTCTTCAGGCACACCAACGTTTGCTTTCTGTGTACTGCTCAAATCACTTTTCTGTTTCTTCTCATTCACTTTTTCTTTCGCCGGCGCACGGTATTCGGTCTTTTTGTGGTCCACTTTCCCACACTGGTAGCATTTTAGCATCTTGTTGTGTTTGCTCACCATCGCAACACCGCCACTGCTTCCTTCTTGAGCACCGGAGTCGAAATTCCGAGGCGACATCCAAAAGACGCTTTTTAACAAAATCCATTGCAACCCCCCTGGGGAGCGTTTCGATTGCCGTGACGACCAGGGGCCTGGCAACCCTATCCTATTTACTAGCGCTTGACAGTATGCAACACATCATGGGCCTTATTTGAATAAGGCCTGACTGACGTTTAATACTACATGTAAGAACGCCAGCATTGTTTACAAACAATGAATCTTTTGACATTTGGTTGTTGGAGATGTTGACTACAGGAAAATCTCTGTCCGTCAGATCCCTGGTGACGACGGAGTCAAAAGACGACGGCAACGTCAACAATACAATAATGAACTCATTAGGGGCGCATTATTAAGTTTGGGACCGAGCTTGGGACCGATGTTCTAGTACTGACTGAGCCAAGAAAAAAATCGTTTTTGTATGGGACCTACTAGTCTTACAGTTAGTCTATGCTACAGCTCTCCGATTTCTTCCACCTCGAGCTTGAGGCAATCCAACAAATCGAAAGTGTCTAGGACCGTCTCCATCCCGAACCGCCAATTATGAAACCCGGTTCCGTCAAACGGCGTGATTTTCGTCTTTTCCTCCATGTCTGGGCCCATAACCTAACAGCAATCGCGGCAGACACAAAAGACTCGACGACCGAAGGGCTCAGCATGAGCATGAGCATGATTGACCGCCCGAGGTTGCTACTCTGTTATTGCGAGATCAGCTGTTAATTCACAGAGAACCAACAGATGATGCTTGGGACTCGACGACCGAAGGGCTCAGAGAGAAAAATAAAAGACGTTGTTACTCGTTGAAAACTCACTTTGAAGAAGAATTTATTCAAACAACTTTTGACATTCGAGCCTTCTCGCGCGGTTGGTAATTGAGGAATCCAACTTGAAAAAAGACGAAGACACCGAGTGGTGATAAATCTGACAGCTCCCATGTTGATGTATACGGCGAAACTTTTAAAATGCTTCTAGAAAATTCAAATGAAATTCTAATTAAAAGCGGTTTGTTGTATGATGTAAGAAAAATCCAAAACTTCTCAATAAAGACATTTTCAGTAAAATTAAAATAAAATTTAAATAATGCCCCTATTGTGCCCCCATTGTGCCCCTATTGGTTTTTTTTTACATCACACAACAAACCGCTTTTAATTAGAATTTCATTTGAATTTTCTAGAAGCGTTTTAAAAGATTCTTCGTATACTTTAACATGGGAGCTGTCAGATTTATCACCACTCGGTGTCTTTTTCTTTTTTCAAGTTGGATTCCTCAATAATTCATGGTTCTTCTTTCTTATCTAATGTTGACCGAAGGGATGCGAGGGAATAGGATTGTTTGATACACTCTTAACAGAACTGTGATAAGGGAAGCGTACACTAGGATAATTATGCAGTTGCCGTGACTAAAGGGTCACCCACAATTGATACGTTGCGGATGCGTTGACGTAAATTTGACAGAAAACCTATGGGAAAACTTTCAAATTCACGTAAACGCATCCGCAACGTATCAATTGTGGGCCAGCCATAACTGGGGTCAGTGTAGCCTGCCGGTACGTCTACCGGAACTGTACACTTAAGAAAACGGGGTCCTGTTGGACAAATGGTTGTCTATTAGGACCTTTCTGTTACCCCCACAATGGCTGTTGTGCGGTTTTATCTGTTGCCCGCTTCGTCTGCTTTGTCACGTTCTTCCACTGTCTATTTATTATATTATTTGTTTTTCCGATAAGTGATCGAACGTTGGACGTTGACCATTTGACTGCTGGCCAGTGACCCGAACCATTTGCCTTCGTCATCTATCGTGGCCGTTATCATCCATTTAAGATGACCATGCCTATCGCCAAACCTGATGGACTCCTAATAGGCGGTTGTTCGTCCATGTGGTGGCGGGTTTTGCAAGCTTTAGTGGGGTGGATGTCTGCGTTCTACCGTAAGCTCACAACCTCTACCTGCCATTGTTATTCAAACGGACGGTAATAACGCGAAAATCTTCCAAATACTCCGAGACGCGGACATTTACATCTACAAGGGTCGAGTCATTCGTGCTCTGTCTGGAAAGCTTCAGGAGGGTTTCAATGTTCTGTCCGAATATTTGAATAACTGTTAGATCTGTACCAATGCAGTTAAAACACAGACAATTCTGTTACCACACTCAAAGTCACCTCGACTCATTCCGCCACCTCTTTATCACTATCGATTGGTTCGAGGAAGTAGTCTATTCAATGTTCTTACCCTAGATTACAAGTTGTTGTTTCGATCGCATATTCACAAAACCTAAACTAAATGTAATATGCTGTTAAGATCTCTAGTTCCGCTGATCGATAAAAAGTCCACTCTATCGACCAAGAACAAGTTCACAGTTCTGCTAGCAAATCATTCTTCACTTCGAGTACGGTTTGCTACTCTGAGAAAGTCATGTCCGAACCATGAGAGCCATGTTCGAACCATGAGAACTACACACTTAGATTTTTTTACAGAAATCTGTAAAGTTTTACCGAATTCTCAACAGCTGAACGTTCGGTCATCCTTTTTTACGGATTTCTGTGAAATTTTACAGATATCTGTAAAAAATTTACCGGATTTCGGTAAAATTTACCCGAAATCCGTAAAATTGGATTACCGAACGTTCAGCTGTTGAGAATTCGGTAAAACTTTACAGATTTCTGTAAAATAATCTGAGTGTGTAGTGTCAAACATTGAAATCAATTTGTTTCGTCTCGTCTGCTTTATATATATACTGGCGTTATAGCATTGCCTCGAAAGAAAGGAGGCACAAACATGCAGTACGAAGCAAATTTCATTAGAGAGAATGACCTTCAGTTACAAAATCAAATGCCGGCAACAAAGCAAAACAATTTTGCAGCTGAGGGGTGTGGCTAATGCTGTTTTAAACACGGAACGAAACCTTATGAAATAATAAGAATAGGACAATTTAAATTATTTGTTGGCCATTTTTGAGGACCCAGAAAGGGAAAACCAAATATTTTCAACCTGCGCATATGTAGATTAGTACACACTTAGATTTTTTTACAGAAATCTGTAAAGTTTTACCAAATTCTCAACAGTTGAACGTTCGGTAATCCAATTTTACGGATTTCGGTAAAATTCACCGAAATACGGTAAATTTTTTACAGATATCTGTAAAATTTCACCGAAATCCGTAAAATCGGATTACCGAAAATTCAGCTGTTGAGAATTCGGTAAAACCAACAATCAATATGCAACTAGCGAATTGAAATTGGTTCACTGTTGTAGAACCCCTTGGTCCGAAGTACACCTTGAAGCCAACACCTGGCTATACATATTTGCGCCTTTGTTTTGATTTGCTGTGTTATTTTGACATAATATTTGAGAATGTGTTCATGTGAGTTCATTATCAGGGGCGCATTATTGAGCTTGGGACCGAGCTTGGGACCGATGTGCTAGTACTGACTGAGCCAAGAAAAAAATCGTATTTGTTCGGGACCTACTGGTCTTAGAGTTAGTCTATGGTAAAACTTTACAGATTTCTGTAAAAAAATCTAAGAGTGTACAAATCTACATATGCGCAGGTTGAAAATATTTGGTTTTCCCTTTCTACTTATAGTACTAGCAGATAATTAAAATTTAAACCCAAAAAATTTGTAAGTTTTACTGATCAAATGGTGTATAAATCATTCTGTTCAGTGAGCGTTCTTAAAACTTACACTTTTGCGTAACGCTCTCATTTCTTAAAATTATGAAATGACACCCGCTATAGAAAAGAGAAAGGTAGTCTGAGCAATGTTTTTCTACAGTAGCGCAAAATTACATTTTTTTCATGAAAGGCAGAAGCCAAGACCAGGATCAATTCCTAAGGATGCTTTAAATGCCTTCACACATAGATTTTTACAGAAATCTGTAATGTTTTACCGAATTCTCAACAACTGAACGTTCGGTAATCCGATTTTACGGATTTCGGTGAAATTTTACAGATATCTGTAAAAAAATTACCGGATTTCGGTAAAATTTTACCGAAATCCGTAAAATCGGATTACCGAACGTTCAGCTGTTGAGAATTCTGTAAAACTTTACAGATTTCTGTAAAATAATCTGAGTGTGTTAGTTCCTCCTCCCGTTATGAACATTGAGCTCACTGTATTTGTTTTAACGTTGCTTCAGACGAAAATAAGGATGGCGACTACGGTGGTCATGCTTAGTCAATCAGCGTCCAAATATTGAGAAAAAAAATAAGGAAACATCTCACTAAATTTTCTCATCCATCAAAAGACAACACGAAGCTCACTGAAACCGCTTTTCAACAAATCGTCACCATTGATCCTCCCGTCAATTATTTTCACACGTAGAATCACAAAGTATGTAGTATAGTGTCAAGTATTTATTAAAAATGTAACTGTAGAAAAACTATCAACGAATAGAGTCCATGTTTCCGAAATCGAACTGTAGCAGGATAACCAGATACGTACTAAATGATCCGATAATCTGAAAATGTAAGATCCGCTCAATGTACAACCTATTGCGATAGAAAACCTACCGTGCCGTACCGAGTAAAACAGCCGCCAATCAAAATGGAACAAATAGCAACTGATCTTCGGTGCATGTTGATCCAACTGTTGCGAGAAGGAACGCAGCTCACCGACGATTCGTGCCTCAAGAGTTCCATAGCAAATGGCCTTGTGAATCAGGTTCGCTATTTGTTTGCACTGCAAATTAAAATGGAATCATTTTTATTCTTTTAACATTAGCAGCCACACCTAGATCAACACATACAGAACTGCCGACAAGGCTGGCATACGTCACAAGCTGTATGATGACAGTCAGGAAAAATACATTGTACAAACAGTTGCCCCACACCGTCCGCATGGTGACCATATCTGCATTAGACGCATAAGCATGGATCAATCCAAAATAGGTGAAAATCGTGAACGTAGCTAACGGTGCCATAGATTGAATCAAATGCACGGAATAGCAGTCGTTAATGAGCTGTATTGTATCACTTAGCAGGTCGTGTATGCAGGCCGTTCCGCGAATTAAATCGCAAACTTGCTCAGGCGTAGAACTTTCTCGAGGAACAGCAGCGATTCCCGTTTCAAGGTTTCTTCTGTAAAAGTAAAACAAAAACTCAGCTTCAAATGTAGTCTTGGGCTACCGGAAACCTACATAATAACATCCCGTATCTTGGAGAATCGCTCATTTATTGCCATCAGCGTCAAACAAATGTAGCATGCAAACAAACTGAAACTGGAAGCTGTTCTGAATATGGCCACAATCGTCAGAATGTTGGGTAGGATGGATGAAACGTTCGAAAACGGTTCACTGAAGCGTACCATTATAGCTTTGTACAAAATGGACACGGAAATGCAAATCCACCCGGACACAAACATCGTACTAACGATGCGATGTTTCCGATGATCGATAGTGACTCCCAGCGTTTCCAGGTGCCGATCGCAACTGGCAATGTTTTCGCAAATTTCGAAGACACTGCTGGTTTTCAACCGATTCCACAGTGGCAAAGTTGACGTGAACGAAGTCAGCAAAACAAGGCTCACATACCAGCCCACGTTGAGCAAAGTGGAATCGGTGAGGTGCAGGTAGATAGAGTTGACATTGATAGACCTGCGAAGCAGATATAAGTCCACCAATACGGTTAGGATAAACCGGAACTGATCCACCAGTGTCCGTCGAACGGTTTGTTGCTTGAAATCGACCGTTTCGAAGTGAATGTGAAAGATCTTGGTAGCAAGGTACACGGGACGCAGCGTGTCGAAAAAGCATTGCGATTGGAACAAGCGCATCGTGGCAAATGGTGTGGAATGTTTAGCCGAAACAGACAAATGGGCAGGTCTGGTGGCGTGCGTTTCGTCAATCAATCGTTTTCATCTATTCAGCTAAATTATTCAGCAATTAGGAGAAGTGGTCAAGACATCCGGACGGATGTTGGACAGTTCGACTGTTAATGACGGAAAATTTTGGCTTCAATCATTTTTGACGTACAACAACATGGACCTTAATCAACCAATGAAACACCATGCCTTATCCTTTTCCGGTGCGTTTCGTTTCAATCATCGCGATGCACTGCTTCCAAGCGTACAACTTTTACAAAGCGATTCGCCCAGTACACCTCGGCAACAAGCCTTTTCATAGCCACTTCGAGACGGACGGTTATAAAGCTCACCGATTCCGTTCAAAATTGTTGGAGTAGATCTCACGTTTCAGGTTGGCCCAGAAATTCTCGATGGGACGCAGCTGGGGGACGTTGAGCGGGTTTGCCGACTTAGGTACCACATCGATATTCAGTCGCTCTATCTCCTCCAACGATCGCTTCGAGTAGTGGGCCGACGCAAAATCCGGCCAGAACACCGCGTCTTCACCCTTATGGTATTTCTTGATGTACGACGCCACTTCCCGCAGGTATTTCGTACTATAAATTTCCCCGTTCACGGCCTGTCCGGAGTGAAAGAAAAGCGGCTTTGACATTCCCTTCTCGCTGATTGTCAGCCACAGCAGCACCTTCTAGGGGAACTTGATGTGTGAAATGAACTTCACCTCGGAGCTCACTTCCTTCGTGAGGGAAGTAAAATACGAAGTGCCCTGCCCATCGTTGCCATCCAGGGTGAGATAGGTCTCATCGTCCATCACCACCACCACGTCGCGATTCGCTGGGAAAATCGAGTTGACCATCTTATTCAGCCGCTACCGCTGCGTCATTGCCTGCAGCTCCGAAACCAATAGACGCGACTTCCGCTTCCTGGCATGTATGTTCATGTTCGCCTGGTACTTTTTCAGTGTATGACCGTTTGAACCGACTTCCCGGCCAAGCGCACGCAGCGATGTATCCACTTTTCCCTCGGTCTTCCTCTTCAGCATCCTTTGGAGCTTCATGTCACTCAGGGTCGTCGGCCGTCCGGAACCGGGTTTTCTTTCGATGCTCTGATTGTTGTTTAATAGTGCCAATAGTGCATATTCGGCGTCCACAAAGTGCCGCACGATGTTCGTTTTGCTACGTGGCGGGGTGCCGCTCTTCGAACGCGCCCGCATCTGAACAGAGTTGCTTCACTTTCTTTGCCATCACGGTTAGAATTCAACTGATAGAGCTGTCAAACTTTACCTCTGCTGACTCATGGGTTACTATGATTGATGCTGCATGGGTAGTTTCGTCAGTGCGGGTGAAGGTAAAGCCATGAAAAATCGGCGGGTGAAGGTAAACCCATGAGATGACGGCGTAGTGTCTGTCACGGGACCCAATGGCGTCGATCTGCAAGGACCCTTTCAGGATACCTTAAACAATTTGTCTACTTGGGCCCTAGAGCTAGGTATCGAATTTTCTACGCATAAAACTGAGTTGGTTGTTTTTTCTAAGAAGCATAACCCTGCACAACCGAAGTTTCAAATTTGGCGTAAACCGATAACTCATTCTATGTCCTTTAAATATCTTGGGGTCTGGTTCGATTCAAAGTGCCCCTGGAGATCCCACATTGAGTATCTGAAGCGAAAATGCCAACAAAGGATCAACTTTCTTCGAACAATTGCCGGAACCTGGTTGGGCGCGAATCCACAAGATCTTATAACGTTGTTACGGACAACGATTTTGTCGGTTATCGAATACGGTAGTTTTTGATTTCAGGCGGCGGCTCGGTCGCACATCATAACGAACGTATTGCATGCACTCGACTCTCACCATGAGTTTTGCAGTGGTGGCTGGCATGATGCCACTCTTGGATCGGTATACAGAATTATCTCTCCGGCTCCTCACCAGGTGTGAAGTCATGAACCCCCAGGTAATCGAAAACTTTGAGAAGCTCCTTGAGTTGAATTCTCAAACTTGCTTCATGATTTTGTACCATTTGTACCCTCGTGTAATTCCAACCCAAAGGAGCGTAAACAACGATATTGTTTGCAATCTTTCATACAACAGGCTCGATTCAGGCGTTATCTGGCTTAAATTTACATTAAATATCCCATTATGTTCTGCCAAATCTAGCATTCCCTTTATGCGCATTAGATAACGCAGAAAATTCAGTGTTTCTTTTTATCTGTGTAACACAGGATGTCAGCCCTTCGCCGAATATTTCCAATCGTGTTTGCTTCTCCGACTACGGCAGTTCGGTTTATTTTGATTTATTCATGAAGCAGGAGCTTCGTGGAATTCCAGAGCATCATCGTCCTATGATTGATCCTGTGATATTTGCTGCAAAGTTTGGCCAAGTTGATTCCACTAAATCGTTCTTCACTGACGGATCTTTGATAGTCAGCAGGCTTTGGTATATTTAATGAAATTTATAGCGCCAATCGTAAACTTCAAGCTCCTTGTTCCGTATATGTCGCTGAATTAGCGGCAATACACTTTACGCTAGAAATTGTTGACTCACTAACACCGGATCAGTATTTCATTTTCACGGATAGTCTCAGTACTATAGAGGCTATTCGTTCATTGAGGCAGGTAAAGCACTCCTCCAAGGCGTCCAATGTTTCCCACAGGGGCGCTTGGCGGCATCGACATTAACGGGAAGGACCTGTTCGAAGGCCCAACAAGAAGTCTGGTAGGTGACGCTGGTGTTGTTACATACCCAAAAATTTGAAGGTCCATACAAAATACGCGACAAGGAGGGGTTATAAAAAGTCATTTTTTTGCGTGACGTAATTAATGGACGTTCCCTTACCAGGAGCACCCAGGTTCAATCTTGCCATATTACTTGCCAATGCAGACAACGATTCGACCGATGACCCTGGGAAGATTTGCCCGCCAAGAGCAGATGCATTGAAAGGACCTTCCAGAACACGATGTGGCCTGACCACAGCTGGTGGAGGAGGCTGTTGTTGCTGTTCTGGTTGTTGGGCTCCATTCTTACTAGACAATAGCAGGTTGTACTGAGTCATACTCATTATGATTTCAGCTACTTCTTAGCTAACATTCCCGACACACGCCTGCAAACAAGACAATATAGTGCTCAACTTCTCTGAGGGTAGCTGGGCAGATTTCGGGATCTGTTCGTCGGCAAGCTTTCCCATCATAATTTGCGGAAAACGTCGTTGAAGGAACTAGATGATCGTCTTGACGAACGGCTCTTTGTGTTCGCGAATTTTGTCCGCTAGCCACTTCTCCAACTTCAGATATTCCCGCCTGGACGCCAGACAAGTCAAATCGAAAATGAATATGAATGACCGCACGTTCAAGAGATTCGATAGGGCTGTTAGGTCTTAAGCCACATCCAGGATACGTGATAGACGTGATAGATCGTTTTCTCCACGAAGGTATCATTCGCTCATCGAATGCAGAATAATGTGCCTCGACGAAGGGTTAAAATTTGTGTCATTCCAAGCGTGATGCAGAATCGTACCGGACTTCGTATGATTACTGAGGAAAATTTGGATCAACGTGGTCAACAATTCCTGGCGGGAAACGGTCACTGGTGGATTGGTCTGAAGCAGCGCCATGAACAGTATATCCGGACAAAGCTGGATTGGGATCCTGAAAATTTCCATCGCCTGAGCGTAAAACCCATTGTCGGCAACGTGCACCAAGTGAAGGCTACTTTCTTATTGTATGTCTCTGGTGGTGTCTTCAGCAAATCTACCGAAACACTCGTATAGACAGTGATCCAACCCCAGACAGACATCTTTCCAGTTCAAATTCGGAACAACATCCTTCAAGGCCTGTACGAAAATCTCCTGCTTTCAGGTGGTATTCTCCGTGGTAAAACCTCCGTTTTGATCATCCTTCCCCTTGCCTCCAAAATCGCTGTCCTGCGACCAAAAAATGCTTGATGTCGGCAAATTGATGCTGCTCTCCGAAAGCGACGCATGGGTTAGACACATCGATGAGATGATCTTTGCTACATCCTGTGCGGAAATTTCACGGCCACCGACTTTGAGCAGATGAATCTTGCAATCGTCAACGGACGTCGTGAAACCGTACCCGATTTTCATCACGAGACTACCCCACGCTGTATCCAGAATTGACGAGCGGAGCAACGACTGCGAATATATCTTCACTAGTTCAGCTGAAAGTTCTGAGTTTTCCGGGTACAGCACATTATCCCGAGGGAAGTCTCGACACAGCAGTGCTGTAAAAACCTGCCGTAAGTTACGTCCGATAAACCGAAGTCCAGGTGTTTTTCGTGGGATATAAGCGATAGGATGTGCTGCAACAGTTCCGGAGAAACGTCGTTGAGACTTCCTTCCTGACTTGATATGGATGAATCTAAGTCAATGTAGGATTGAATAAGTTCGGCAATGCAACTTCGAGCGTTATGTTCCAGATGACACGAATGGAGAAGGGCTCGAGTAAGAGCGGCTTGCTGTTTTGGCGAACTGTTGAGTGGCTTTACGATGCGGGTTACAAGACCTATCGGTGTTAGAGTCCTTTGATGCGGTAGCGGATTGTTCAACGCAAAGCAAACGTTCCCTGCAGGCTGCGGTTTGGTCAGTAATCCAACCAATTTCGACGACAGCAATCGAGCTTGCAGTGACAGTGGGCCGTTACTGTGGTTGTTATTGTTGATAGTAGTTCTGGTTGTGCTGCTACTACTGCTATTACTCCTGGAATGTTCCGGGGTCGTAGCATCTCCACCGGTCTCTCCGGCCAAACTACTGGAAAAATCTACCGCAGAGAATAGACAATACAGCAAATGGCGATCAGCTTCTAATCCAAAATCTTTCACAAACTGTGCTAGTTGACGACCGTTCGTGGAAAAGTTCTTCTTTGCACTCGACACTGAAGAGGTCTGTAAGTAGCAGACGAAATAGGCGTATCTGTCGTATTTCCTTGATTACATCAGTTTTTAATACATTAGAATCAATTACGTTGATGTATATTACCTTTTGTTTTGCTGTGTGGTTTATATCTCTTCATAAATTCAAACATTACTTTGATACTCTTTACTGCTAATCTACATCTATTCCAGGTTGTTTCTTGGATTTTACTTTAAACGGTTTGATACGAAAATTATACCGTGACCACAACTGCCCCTTTTCTTACTTCCTTCTGGATCGTTTTCGATATCCTAGTGCCGTTTGAGTTCACATATCAACAAATATAGGTCATATGATATGCATAATTATGAGGATTACTATCCACGTTGAAACGGAAAAAGGGAAAACATTACTGTAATCAATCAAAATAATATATGTACGAACTCCTTCCGTATCGTAGCCTTTTCATTACTCGCCATGCGTTGGTTCAAGGTGCACAGCTATTTCAAATCGATTCGACCGCTCTATCTAGTGACGAAAGTGTTCCATTTCCACTTCGAATCAATCGATTTTGAAAACCAAACATACCGCCGGACTCTACCCGACCAGTTTCGATTCTTTTTGACACTTTTGTTGGACATCTACCTCACGATCCAAGGCGTGCAGAGTAGTTTGGCTTATCTCCGCCTCACTGATTCAACTCTCGTTAACGTAGGATGCTACTCGGCAATTGTGTTAACCTACTTATTTGGCCTAGCCCTGGCTCCGACGTTGAGATTCAAAGCGGGAGCTGTTTTTCAGATATTCACGAACATTGAAGAGCTTGATGTCGAACTGCAAACACTGGGTTTGAACTTAAATCATCAAAGGCACCACTTCATAACTACCGTGAACTCATGTTTCTGGATGACCATTGGACTGTTCGTTTTGATTTTAGCGTGTACTAGCCGCTCCAGCGACGACTGGCTCGATTTATCCGGGATGTTTCCTGACTGGATGGCGGTATTGGTCGTGATAAGGTCATCTACTAGTCTTGGAATGTTTGCATGTCTGTTTAGTTTAACGCTACTATCGATCAGAAATGGTTTCGATAAACTGCATGAAGTTATCGAGTGAGTTTAATCTAGTTACAATAAATGACGAAATAATGGTTTTGACTCTTCCCAGAGAATACATTTCGACAGCAAATCGAGCACACCCGGAGCACACCTGTCATTTGATTCGGAAGGTTTCCAGCATGCATGATCTTCTGAGCGATACAGTTGACCAGTTCAATCACTGCTACAGCTTTCAAGCGGTACACGCGTTGACAGTGGTCTTCAGTTTCACAATTTTCACCATATTCAGCTTGATACATGCGTATGCTGGCAATGTGAACGAGGCTAGTCTCCGAGTGGCGTGGACCAACGCAATGTACGATGGATTTTTCCTGATCCTGGCTTTTCAGATGATTGTAATGGCAGCTAAGGTCAACGAAACGGTAGGTAAGGCTTCAGTCCCTTACTTGTGTAAGCATTCAGCTTTAATCTTATGGGTTACAGTGCAAGCGGACATCGGTGCTCATCCATAGAGCAGTCTCCGTTGAATCTTACGACCGAAGAATAGCCAATGAAGTTAAGATCTTCACACTACAACTTAGGCATCAACTGCCGAGGGTCTCTTGTTTCTTGTTCGATCTGGATTGGATTCTTTTGTACTCGGTTCGAAGCAGTTGAAACAGCAGCTTCCTAGTTAATAACGATTGTTTCCCTTTCTTTCTGCAGATGGCCGGTTCGTTCGCAACCTATCTGGTTATGCTGCTTCAATTCGACCTGGCCAATATCAACTACATGTAGAACGGCTCTGCGATTGAGGGTCTATTGTATTCGAATAAGATGAGACTGTATGCGATTGTTAAAATGCATTCGATTTGACTGATTTGCTCATGGCATTTATTTCAGATCAGGTGACCTTAAGTCATACCAGAATTGAGAAATAAAATCTAAAAATTATGAATGAACCAGCGGCTTCCCCAGTAAACACCGAATTGCATATGATAGCGCAAAAGAGTACGAAGTGGCGGTGATATACGTACACTGGTCCATTTAGCTCCATTTTGTACTCATATTCGCTATCATATGCGATCTTGTGTTTACTGGGTCGCCTTAATCCCAATCTATAACTGACCTCCGAAACACAAACAATTGTTAACATATTACTCACAATGAACAGATATCAAATAAACTAGACGAAAGAATGTTTTATTCAATTTTAGGCAATTAATCTGAGTGTTAAGGATCGACCGCAGTGATAACGGAAGCGGAAAGGCAATGGCAGCGGAAGAGCCAAACTGACTAAACCTGCTTGTCGGATAGAAAATGGATTAGATCCAAATTGATTCCAATAGGATATATCGACATCATTTGCGACAACAGTCAAACTTGCCGTTTCCGTTCCGTTTGCGTCCACATTACGTTTGGGCCTTTAATGTTGGTGTACAGGTATAACGTTTGCATTAAAAAAAAGAGACAACCACCTGGTGGTGGGTCCACCCGAAAATTGACAATAAATATAAGGGCATCTTCAGTGGTGGTCTATTTGTGGAACAACTTTATACCTAATTTGCATCAGCAAAACTTGAATATAACCAGCTAAAATAGACCAACTTAGCGTTCCGCGCACCGGTGTTGTATTTCTTGTGGATAAACCCGCCAACACCTGTCGTCCTGACAATCATTCTACATCAGACATCAGAAGTTTTTTTTTTTTCAGAGATCGAACATTTTTTGCAAAGTTTTTGCGATGGATTGATTTGACCTGCGACACAGTTTTGCAAAGTGTGCATGTCTCTTGCAACTCCGACATTGTTTTCGACGCGCCGGACAAATAGGCGATACCGCAAAGTGTCTCAAACGACCACAGTTAAAACAGGACTTTTCTGATGGCTTCTATCTCCTGCTGCGAACTTTTCTTTGGACCGTTTCTGGTGTTCAATTTTGACAACTTTTGACGGCAGTTGATCTGTTGATATCTCCTCTAATTGCTGATACACCCCCTCTCACCCGGAGAATTCATCTAATCCTCGTTCGTTCAGGGGGACATACACTATCCACCTTTTCCGAAAAATCTTTACAATTTCTAAGTCTTCTGAGGAAACTCATCAGGCAAGTTCAAACATAAACGTGAATTTTCACAGACTGATGCCGTTCCCAATTCCAGTACGTCCAATTCATCGTCCTCACCTTCAAGATGGCATGCCGGAATCGCCTCTACTACCTCATACGCAACTATAGTTTCGCCGTCTGCCATCCCTGATGGTTCCGAACCTGTTACCGATTGTGTTGAAGCTGCCTCACTCGAGAAGTTAAGGGTCACCCACAATTGATACGTTGCGGATGCGTTGACGTAAATTTGACAGAAAAGCTATGGGAAAACTGTCAAATTCACGCAAACGCATCCGCAACGTATCAATTGTGGGCCAGCCATTAGGAAGGAGGAAATCCGTTCAGCCCAATTCGTCCGTCTACCGTACACAGGACCTCATAATTTTCTACCAGAACGTCGGTGAAATAAATTCTCATGTCCTTGACTACCGTTTGATTACCGCTGCTCGCTGCTGTGATGTTATTGTCCTGATCGAGACTTGGCTCGATGGTCGCACACTTTCACACCAAGCATTTGGACCCGATTATGAGGTTTTCCGATGCGATAGAAATTCCAACAACAGCAGGAAATCTGGTGTTCTATTAGCGGTTCGTTGCGGATTGAAGGTGAAACCTTTCGAAAATTACGATTGTGAGTGTTTGGGGCAGATCTGGCTCACTGTTAGACTATTGGATAGAACACTGTTTCTGTGTGCTGTGTATATTCCACCAGATCGGACACGTGATATCGAATTCATTGATGCGCATTGCCGCTCCGTTTTCTCTATAGTTGAAAACTCGGCTTCAACGGATGAGTATATGGTGCTAGGTGACTTCATTTTGGCCGGTATTTCGTGGAAATTGTCTCGCAGTGGGTTTCTCCATCTTGACTGCCGGCCCCGCCTCTTTGGTTGAGATCACATGTCAACATGTCCCACATCAAGCCGCTCTCACATTTTCTCTTGTCTATGCATACGTCATTGACAGGCATGTGCCGAAAACTATTCAACTCTTCATCCGTGGCAGTCGAAGGAACTAAAAAATCTTAAACCGACTAAGAGAGCAGCACTACGAAGATACACTAAATATCGCACGCTTCACTTGAAACAGTTCTACGTGAGGCTCAATAACGAGTTCAAGCGGGTAAGTCGTCTATGCTACTCTCGATACCAACAAAATGTCCAAAGAAAGCTGATATCACGATCGAAATCTTTTTGGAGATTTGTTGATCAGCAGCACAGTGAGGCTGGACTACCATATTTGCCGCTTGTTTTCGATCAAGTTTGCCAGCATATTCACTGACGAAATTGTTACTGACGATCAGACAACTGCGGCTACAAGTAACGTCTTCCTCTGGTCACTGGACACTCATGCTCACTCATTTGGTGCAATCGACAGCAGTATTGAGATGATCTCCAACGCCACATCGCAGCTCAAGTCATCCTTCAATCCTAGCCAAGACTGAGTTCCGTCAGTATTTCTAGAGAAACACATTTCCATTCTGCTGGCCCCCTTGCATCCTCTGTTCCGGATTTCGTGTTGGAAGGTTGCTCACTTGTTTCCGGTTCACAAGAAGGGAACCAAACGAGATGTGGATAATTACTGAGGCATTTCGTCTTTGACCGCGGTATCGAAAGTATTTGCAGCCAAAAGTCTCGTGGCGGTGGTGTGCTGATTGCTGTATCAGCCGATCTGAATTGCTGCAATGATCCAACTCCTGTCAATGTTTCACTCGAGCAGCTTTGGGTAAAGTTGAAATTACCTAACTGTTCCGTTAGCATTGGAGTTATATATCTTCCATCTAACCGAAAAGCTGATTTGAGCAGCATAGCAAACCATATTGACTCTATTGGAGCAGTTATCTCGAACGTTCTGGCCATCGATCACTTTCTTCTTCTTGGCGATTACAATCAGTCTGGCTTAATTTGGGACTCTTCGAGGAACGGTCATCCCACTGTAGATGCCTTGCAGTCGCACATCTCTGTTGCTTGTGCTGCGTTACTTGATGGCTTCAGTTTTTATAATTTAACTCAAATCAACACAATCAGCACTCGAAACGGTCGCTGTTTGGATTTAGCTTTGGCAAGTGAGAGGACACTCGAGCGATGCACGTTATCTGCTGTTGCGGAACCTTTATCACTTCTCGACGCCGATCATCCTCCATTTATAGTCGAAGTCAACGTATCTCGAGGTATCGATTTTGAAGATGTTTCTGATGAACCGAGTTTTGATTTCTGCAGAGCAGATTTTGAAGGAATGCTAGAAGCACTTTTTTGTACGGACTGGACCAATTTGGAATCCATGGAAAATGTTGATGACGCTGTTGGTTGTTTCACTCGCATAATGCATACGATTATCGCTGATTATGGCCCTCTGCGGAGACCTAACCAAAAACCGGCTTGGGGGAATACAAACCTGCGACAATTAAAGCGTATGAGATCGAAAGCACTTCGGAATTACTGTAGAGTTCGTTGCCCACTCGCTAAGCAGGCTTCCAATCGAGCAAGTAGCAGATATCGGACTTACAACTGCTTCTTGTACAAACGTTATACTCTACGTATGCAAAAAAATCCTAAAAGTTTCTGGAAATTCGTGAATTCCAAACGTAAGGATAATGGATTAACAGTTGAGATGTTTCTACGTAACGATCTCGCCAGTACTGCATCCAATAAGTGCAATCTGTTTGCTGTACACTTCAAGTCTGCTTTCAATGACACCACGTCATCTCCTGCTCATGTCGAAAATGCATGTATAGAAACACCGCGCGATGTCTGCTCACTGGGAAATGTCCAGGTCACTCCTCAGAACGTTGTATTTGCCATCAACAAACTGAAATGTTCCTCCTCACTTAGCCATGATGTTATCCCTTCATGCATTTTGAAGAGATGTTGTGATGCTCTGACTCATCCTTTGACACTGTTGTTCAACACCTCTTTGCAGCAGCAAAGATTTCCCTCTAGCTGGAAATTCTCCATCATGTTCCCTGTGCATAAGGCTTTGTGCTCAAATTACGTAACGCAAAAAAACGGGATTTTGGACCCCCCCCCCCCTATGTAACAATAAGTAACACGTGACCAGAATCCCCCCCCCCTCCTTTAATTACGTAACGCTCACGGACCTCTCCCCTATATTTCTCAATTAGTATAAAAACATCACAAAAATTGTTATTGTTGTTGTTTTTCTGTTTAATTCTCACTTGTTTCAAAATTGTAGTATCCAGACATCAGTTCTACCATTTTGTTTGGGTTACTTAAAATTAGTAAAGATTGCAAACATCAGCCCATTTATTTCATTTATGTAAATTAAAGCTATCATAAAGGCTACACAACATTGCACTAATTTTACTGCCCTTATTCAGGCTACTGGATGTTCTTAAAACTGTTACAAATATCAACAAGTGTACTCAAACGTCAAAAATTATTAAAAGTATCACAAAAAAAAGTTCAAAGTTTTATTCATATCACTTAAATCTAGTTCAATTATTGCAACAGTTAAACCTGTTTATAACAGGTAGCTTGGAGCATTTAATAATATCACATACATTAGTCTAAGTGATTCAGATAATTTAAAATAATGTTATGTATCGCAAAGAACAGTTCAATATGTATTATTGAGGTCAAATAAAATAAAAAAAATAAAAACAATATATAGTCAAAACAAACTAAATGTGGCAAGTGGTCTTCGATTGTAATGACGGGAAATGTATCAGTGCCCTCCACGTCCCCAGCTAACAGTAGTTCCGTGTCGGAATTTTCATCAGTCCAGATCGGGTCGCTGTTTTCTATCACCAGCACCTCATACTACGTTTTGCAACCGCTTTTTGACGTAGGACTACGTCTTTCATTTCTATACTGGGGCGCCGTTCTAAAATTTCTGAAATCGACCGCGTTACGGGTCGTTTTGGATATTTTGAGCGATAATAACTAAGTCATTGCATAAACGATTTTCATATCGTTTGCACCAATCGATTGGAAATAATTCTACGTATCAATTTTAGTAATCAAGTTAATTGATTTTTAACATTAACTTATAAAAAATAACGTAAATGTAAGGTGATGTCTTATAATTTCGATTCGCAGAGTAAATTAAACAAATTTCCTAGCACAGTTTTCAAATCTAAGCAAGAGACGTCTCCCATCGTCTTCTTCTTCATATTCTTTGTTCTCGAGAGGTAGATTCTGTTTCACGCTAGTGTTTGGCGAAACATCTGATTCCCCTCCCCTTTTAATGAATTTGATTCACATTGCTTTAGTTGATATCCCCTTTTGTTCATGCAATGGTCCGATGCCATGATAAAAGGCACATTTCCGAACAAATGCCTCATTCGCTCGGCAGCATTGGAGCTGCGCGGATCTCCCGTTGGGAGGTAAAGCTGGGCAGCACCCAGCAGCATCGCTCGGTACCCAGCAGTGACTTTTTTTAAATAATCATTTTTTTGTACAGGCTCAATCGAATCAACTTTACAGAGCCAAATTTTCATGTTTTTTATACATCATTTATCTTACAACTAAAGTTAGGGGGATAAAACCGATTACTCGCGGCCGTCTCGAGGTTATTAGGAATTACAAATTACGGATGGGAAAGAGGGTGGAAATTTAAAGTTTGGTTCACATAATACACGCAAAAAAATACGTAGTTATTCCAATTCAAACTAGGAATCAATTCAACTAAAATTTTGGTTTAAATATGGACCAATAAAACTGACGAACTAATTCAACAAAACCTTTGAGTTGAAATAAAACATCATGCTCTATAGAATTGAACATCATGTTTTATTGCTCAAAACAAAATGTTTTCTTAAACCAACTAAACGCATTAGTTGAAATAATAAACACCGATGAACTAATACAACAAAACCATTGAATTG
This sequence comes from Aedes japonicus, assembly GCA_034211315.2. Classification (NCBI taxonomy): domain Eukaryota; kingdom Metazoa; phylum Arthropoda; class Insecta; order Diptera; family Culicidae; genus Aedes; species Aedes japonicus. The sequence continues at coordinate 220,488 of JASCZW010003990.1, forward strand.
AAATAAAATCTCATGCTTTATAGAATTAAACTGAGGGTTTTGTTGTTTGAAACAAAATATTTTTTTTAAGCAACTAAGCGCATTTCTTGAATTAATAAACATTGATGAATTAATACAACAAAACCATTGAATTGAAATAATAATTCATGATTTATTGAAATAAATGAAGTGTTTATTTGTTCAAATTATTTATGTATTCTCACATTTTGGCAGGACATCGTCCCACTATGGTCAAGTAAAAATCTCCGCGGCACGAAGTTGACGAGACAAGACGCTGATTAGACATGTGGTTCTCTACGGCCATGATATAAGGACTATGCTCGCGGCAGACCGCAGTCCGATTTTTCTCATGATTTGCTCCTTAAACGTAACGTCGATGTCGAATCGCCTGTGTTGTGCACTGTAGAGTCTGATTTTGGATCAACTGCAGTTATCTACAACGACAATAACTTCTTGAGAATCTTGATATATATCAACAAATTATAATATATTATGTTTATACTTACATTAGAAAAACTACCGGAGGCAAAGACAGATGCAGCTACTTGTCAGCATTGTGAAACTTTTGTACAGTAACAATAAGCATGCTCGGCAGGCTGACAATATGTAAAAAATAATTTATAAAAACAGTAAATTATCCGTTTAAGTTAAAAAATAAATGTGATTGTTATAAATCAAATATTATTTAAACGAATATAATACAGCGGTGATTACTTTAAATAATTCAACTGGTTTGATAAGAATGATAGTTTGAATTGATTTAGAACTTTTTCATGAATTGAAACAAATATAAACCTTGGTTTGTAAAGTAGCAAAGCATTTTGTTGGTTCAAAACAGAGTGATTTCTTAGCGTAAAAAAATAATTTGTTTAAACAATAAATTAAACATTTGCGTGAAACAATAAATGTGGTTGTTATAAATCAAATATTATTTAAATTAATATCACACAGCAGTGATTACTTTAAAAGAAAATATTGGATTGATTTGAATGGAATTTGGAATTGATTGGAACTTTTTTATGACTTGAAACAAACAGAAAGCTTGCTTTAATACCAACAAAATATTTTGTTGATTCAAAGCAGAGCGATTTCTTAGGGTGACAAAATACTTTGTTCAAGCAATTAATTAATCATTTGAGTTGAAAAATAAATGTGATTGTTCTGAATCACACAGCAGTGATTACTTTGAATAATTTTATTGGTTTAATTTGAATGAAATTTTGAATTGATTTTGAACTGTTTTATGAATTGAAACAAATAGAAACTTCGGTTTGACATACCAACAAAATATTTTGTTGATTCAAAGCAGAGTGATTTCTTTGCGTGTACATTTAATTTAAATTCTAAATTATTGAAACACATAACTATACAACCTATGGTTTTCTTATGACTTGAACATTTTTTGAAAAAGAAAAAAACTTAAACTAAACATACAGGTTAGACTAACTACAATCTAAAGCTAATGTTAGTCAAAAACACATAAATGAGTTTCATGTACTCCAAATCACATACTTATCTGGAATTGGCACATTGCACAGTGGTCCAGTAAGCAACTTTGAGGCGGACATGAGGTTTTCAATGAGAATTTGTGCTATTAGAGCTTTGGTTACTTCTGAGAACTTGTTGCAAACTAATTTTACTACAATTTGTATGAAATTATTTTTTCTTCCATTAAACGCAAAAGTGGCGTATACTCTAACTTTTTTATGAGCCAATATGAGCCAATACGGCATTCAAGGAAGTGTGTTGAATCAAGTCATGGTATGCCATATTTTTTTCAGGTGCTCCATTTCATGTTGCAAGGCCTACAGTATGGCGTAAATTCAACTGAAAGTTTACTATAAAATGAAGACAAGAAGAAATACAACTATGGTGTATTCAGCAAAATTGTAGCAAATGTCTAAACAAACAACTTTGTACAACATAGCAAGCTGGTAAAAGTTAAAAATGAATGACTTTTAGTCGAAAAACGATTATTTACCAAAATTTGGAATTATCGCAGTAGGCTTTGAAGCTAGACAAAAAATATGTTCTACAAAGTTTTTTATAATAACAATTTCTACAACTTTGCTGAACATATCATCTCACGATATTGGCTCATAAAAAAGTTAAAGTATACGTCACTCTTGCGTTTAATGCAAGAAAAAAATAATTTCATACAAATTGTAGTAAAATTAGTTTGCAACAAGTTCTCACAAGTAACCAAAGCTCTAATAGCACAAATTCTCATTGAAAACCTCATGTCCGCCTAAAGTAGCTTACTGGACCACTGTGCATTGGGTTGTCTACCTCGAGCCCGAAGGGAATCATGGAGCCCCGATCTGACTCCACGATGTTCAGCACAAGACCAAATAACGTGATCTGCGTCCTTATAGCATTGTCCACATTCACAGAGATTGCTGTCGCTCAGCCCAACCCGGTATAAATGAGCGTTCAAAGAATAATGATTGGACATGAGGCGAGGCATGACACGAATGAAGTCTCGACTCAAATCCATCCCCCTAAACCAAGTGGTCGTGACTTAAAAAGCAGCTGACGATGGCAGTACATACAGTGGATTCCTGTCAAATATTCAGGCCATACATACAAATTTCGATCGCGTTCCCCCGACAATTGATGAAACCCGCCCTTTTCAGGGCGAACAAAACAATTTGCCAAATTAAAGAGTTTGTTTTCTTAATATCTTATGAGCTAACAGCTCTCCCCAACAATTAATAAAAAGGGTCCTTTTCAACACAATTTTCCCAACTAAAGAGTTTGTTTAATTGATTGTAGAGAAGAAACAGAATATAGAAGAAATAAATTAAATTCTCATGATATTCTAGCTATGTGTAAAGACATTTGAAAGATAATATCTTTACTGATTTAAACTCTTCTAATAATAATTTTCAATATTATTAAAATAATAACAATAATTCTTATTATTATTAGAATATTTAATAAAATTATATACATATTAATTATCATATATACATATAAATTGTTTTCACTCGCACTGAGTGAGACTTGGCTAGACAATGACTCCTTAGTCGATATTGAAGGCTACCACTGCATCGTTCAGTTCAAACGCTGCAACTTGAGAGCAGGTGGTGTAGCAATATATCAGCAGGACTACCCAACAAACAACAGTGTCAAATAATGGCTTATTCAAACAAATTTGGAGAAGTTGTTCAGCTTCTTCGTCTAGATAGCTGAATAACTTCTCCAAATTTGTTTGAACAAGCGATCATTCGACACTGATGTTTGTTGGGTATGGCTACTACCAACAAGACCCAACAGCTCAGTGAACATCATGACGAGATGTTCAGCGTTGTCGATAACGTCGGGGACATTTGTGCAGCTAATATATCAGTAATGGACACTGAAGTTCTGCTGGTTGTGGTGTACATTTCACCAGGAACAACTACCAAGAATTTAAAAATTGTTCTTGATTCGCATGTTGTTCAGGTATGCTGCGCAAGATACGCCAGTTGTGTTGACCGGAGACTTTAACATTGACGTTTCCAAAAATGAAAACATAGATTTTCTATACATTAATTGTTATGTTATTTATTCTCCGTGCGAGGAGTAACGATTATGATGTAGAAGGAGATGTTCGCTCATCACCATGAGGCACCAAGAGTGAACATTAATGTTTTTGGCTAGAATGAAAGATGTGAAGAGAAAGTGAAAGTTCCGTCAGAGTGCGGCAGGTAGGAAATCTAATAGGTGTTTTATTGAAAAATGAGCGAAAGGGCATGTATCCAATGGTACTCGAACCATGGACGTCAATCTTTGCCTAACATCCCATTGCGGGGTAGGTTGTACCAACGGAACAAGTCCGCCACTTCAACAGGCAAATATTGACGCATGGAAAGACGCTCATGTTCCACTGTGGCTTGTATAGTTATTCTAGCGATCTATTGTGTGCACTCTGTTTATTGATGCGCATATGGGAGAGGAACTCTCTCCTGTGTTGGGTTTGTTTTGATTCGCACCGACTGACGATCACTAAAGTTAGATTTCCTACCTGTCGTACTCTGACGGAACTTTCAACATGTTCACTCTTGGTGCCTAATGGTGATGAGTGAACATCTCCTTCTACATAATAGATTTTCTAGATTTTATGCAAAAACATTTAAAATTTACTTTAGCAAACCTTCGGAATGAAGCAACCACACTTGGTGGTTCTTGTATAGATTTAACGTTTGTTAAAAATATCGGCGTAGAGTGCAGACGTTATTGTTCATATTTTTCGTATCATAGACCTATGTTGTCTGTACTCGCATTCGAAGCACCCGAACCATTAAATCAACAGGTAGCCGATATTGTGGAACATGAACTGGAATGACAACAGCTACCCATTCGACAACCAACCATCACCTAGCACTGGACCATTGTCTGTACTACTTGGACCATAAACAACAAACGACAAAATACCAAACGGCCCTTTTCAGGGCCACTTAAGGAGTTCTAAAGAGTTGAATTCAAGATTTTCATACACAGTATTAACGCTCCTAAAACACCTAAAGACTAATATTATATGCGTTTCTTCCATGGAACAGAACCAACAACAACGATCACCCATTCGACTGTCTACCAAATCATCATCTGGTACTCGACAATTACCGGATCACTCCAGGAACAGCGAATAACTGAATACCAAACGGCCCTTTTTAGGGCCACTTCAAGAGTAATAAAGAGTTGACTATATTAATTTTCGTGAAAAACTAAATCTAATAACAGATCGTTTGATGAGTCTTTAGACTGAACAAAATATAGTAGATATTTATTAATTCTATTACAATTCCTCCACATCCACAAGCAGTCCTACGTCGACTTTGCAGATATGTAACTGACATATCTCACCTCTTCGTTTTTAGTGTTTCGCAGTTTGCCAGGTACTCCAGTCTTGTGCATTTTTTATGTTCCTTGAGCATGACTTGTGAGGCAAAATAAACAGAGCACGTTTTACAAATTTAGTTTTTCAACAATGCCTGTTGCGATGGACAGTAGATGTCGTACGGGAGATCCTTGTATGCAGGAAGTGATTTGGGAAGAATTTTCGCTAATACAAGAGAATTGCGAACAAACAAGGATGAAAACGTACTGTTTGTGTCTGTTGGACTTGGTGCTTTCAAACCATCAGGTGTCTGTTTAAGAGGAACTGGAGCTGGTATGAACTGCTGCTGGATCACACTGAAATAACTGCTTCGTGGTTCCTTGCAGCAATTTCTGTCGTTGCATTTTACTACTTGCAAGAAGTAATGCGAAGTCCTCACATGGTGAACGAACCACTCGGCTGAATAGTTTCCAACTTTGGACTCATCCATTTGAGAGGTTCAATATATTTCAATATATTCCGCTTTCACTGGATGCCCGTCGATGGTTAGGTCATTCCACACATCAGCCAGTGTTTCTCCTGCGTACTTAAAATTCTTTACCTCCAGTTCGTGGGCCGTTGTTCTGAGCTGACTGTCAAGATGTGAGCCGTAATAATCATGGGGAAGTATTAATCCTGATAGCTCTCGAGAAAAAGAAGCCATCCTGCGTTCGACGCGATTGAATGCACTGCGTCCTGGAGCATTAGTTGTAATGAATATTGCATCTAGGTTGAATTCCTGGAAGTGATGGATCGCCACATCGATGACCTTTTTATAACGAGGGTTCTCGTCAGGCCCGCCGTCCACGGTGATTATGATTACCGGTTTGATGGTTCCTTGATCCCGCATGATTTCAGCAAATTCTGGCAGATCGCACACCCTAAGGAAATCAATCCCATGGGAGAATGCAGTTGAAGAGCAATGTTTTCCGGACCGAATTGCAACGTACGTTGGTCCGCTGTACCCGACAGCTTCACCACAGCCAAGCTGCCCTGGTTTGATCACACATCCTGCGATAACCGACGGAATCAGTTTATGTTTAGGAGCAACGACGAAATCATGATCCGGAAGGGTTACGCGATACTCGAGGTGCATTACAATCGGCGCTTGCTTATTGGCTGCGGTCAAACCCATAGCAATACGAGCCTTATCATCATGACTTAAAAAAGAGACCTCATTCGGTCCCAGTATCGAAGCCAGCTCCTCGAGCATGTTTATGGTAGAGGTGCAAAACTTACCATCTTGGTGCGCCTTATGGCTGTCATTCCTTACCTTCAGAAGCTTAGCTGGCACAGTATGCACATGCCGTTTTCCTTCCATGCTGCTTGATCGATACGGCATTAACCGCAGGTATGTCCCAGTCTTGCTTATGTTGAATCCTTTGAGTTTCAGCGCATCTGTCAGTTCCGCAAGGGTTTTAACACTTCGGAACCGCTCGTCCATGCGTTTATCTTCAGCTGCTGACCCGTGGATGGCGATATCTACGATTGCTCTGAGCAACTTTGGCTGGCGTTCTTCCAGCGGCGGTCGTCCTACTGTACTGTGTGGTCGTAAATGTTCTTTGGCCTCAGGAATTTGTATGAGCAAGTTTTGCATTGTCTTCTTCTTCTCATCTCGGAATCGTTGTTGACGCTCTTGAGCCTGTACTCTGCTTTTCAGTTCCGTTTCCTTGAGTTTGCGTTCGCTCAGATACCGGGTCAAACACACTTTTTCTTCGTCCGTAAGCAGTCCAGAGTCTTCCTTCTCCCGAAGTTTGACCTAAAATAAGACGCACACAAACGTCGAGGAAATGTATTTGATAGACAGAAATTTGCGTGTACTTACGATTTCGGAGTTTATATTCGCGAGATCTGATTTCAGCTGGTCCTGGACATATGCCGGACGTTTTTTCGCTGGTGCGGATTCGTCGACGTCTTCTTTTTCGGTACGCTGAGTGTTTCTAATCAGTTCACGTTGCTGCACTGAAGCAAGAATAACTTCTTTGATTTTTGGAGTACTAGTGCTTGCCTTTCCCCAAAAGTTGAGCAACGTGCATTTTTGCAGTGTTGCTTTGGTTTGCAATTCGGATATCTTTCCGTTAACGACCTGCTCCTGCGTTTTGGAATTTTCCTTAGAGTTATTCCAAATCAGAACAGCCTCATCCTGCGATTTTTTCCTGCTGTTCTGTGGATTCGCCTTAACGACCGCATTGAAGAGTCGTTGAAATAATTCGTTTTTATCCATTTATATTAATTTTGCACAGCTTTCTCACTGGACAACCGTTCGGTGCGTCAATGAAACGCAAAGTGTAAACACACAAGCGAACCACGCAGACACAAAGTTGTCTTGTTTTTAAACAGTTCATTCATACACACACACACAGTCAGCATTAAAGCACACGAAAAAAAGGAAACCCGTAACTAGAGTAAATGTCACCCTAAACCACAATCGATCGGTTGACTAATTGGAATGCATATAAACGATTATATGCAGTCAAAGAGTAAAGCTGTTTTTTTTTTCTTTGTATGCATATTGCCGTTTTATTTAGGCGTTCACTTTTAATCAATAATATGGTGTAAAAAATGAATATAATAAAGAATAATCAAAAAATTAACAAAATATTATTTATTTTCAATTGGAAACTAAAAAAACAATACATGCACGCACATGGTGGATGGGAGATTGCGATGAATGCGGAGCATGAGTAGGTGTATCGGTATTCTTTATATAACAGATTCCGCAAGGACAAAGTATGCTTAGGCTGGCGGACTTTAAATCTCCCGCTTGTGAAATATTAATAAAACTAAACTGAAACATGAAATTCATGAAGAAAGCTTTGGTCAAATCAATGCAAAGGTGCATTGATTCCAAAAATCTTATTTGTTTTTATCCATTAATAAGTGCTTTTTGTTTTCAATAAGCAGCCTCCGTTGCAACGCTTTTAAAAACAACTAAATTTATTGTTGGTTCAAACATAAAATCGGTATTGTTTGAATGAATAATCATGGGTAAGCCGTGAGCCAACATTTAATTTATTTTAATCTATACAGAAACATATATGGTAAATTATGGAAAATTATGGAAAATTGCGCCTATTGATGATACAAATCGTCATAAGATACCTTTCGTTTAGTAGATCACATATAGTAGGTCCCCATTTATCGAAGCTTTATAATTTGGTCGGAACCCAAAAGATAGACATAATCCATTTTCCTTCAAATTTGAGATTTCTTGCACGACTTGGCCATAAAAGTGCTTCTATTATTGCTACTCCCATAAGAAACACATGCGATTGGCCATCAAAGGAACCAAAATCTAAAACTATGGCTATTGTGCAGTGTTCCAGTTATGGCAAACGTGTTAAAAATACAAAAACAAAGTTTTGGCTCAGCAGTCCTTCAAAATATGGATTGATAGCTATCATTTGACGTATTTAAAGTGGGGTTTTCACAGAGTTTTTAAACAAAGTTCTTAACTAGTACTATAACTGGCACACAGGAAATTTTATTGGTGCAAATTTGTTATTCACGTATGGTTTTTTTTGCAAATTGGTTATTTTGTTACGTAACGATTTTAGAACCCCCCTCTCCCCCCTATGTAACAATAAGTAACGGTTGCTCAATCCCCCCCCCCCCTTCATGCGTTACGTAATTTGTGCACAAAGCCTAAGAAAGGTGATAAACGAAACATCGAGAATTATCGTGGAATAACGTCGCTGTGCACCTGCTCCAAGATATTTGAAATCATCATTAATGATATGCTGTTTGCTTCCTGTAAGAACCACATTTCTTTGGATCAACATGGTTTTTATCCCAAGACATCAACATCTACAAATCTCGTCCAATTTACTACTTTCTGCATGCGCGCAATGGATCATGGAACACAAGTGGACGTTGTATATACCTACCTGAAATTTGCTTTTGATCGTGTTGATCATGAGATTTTGCTCGAACGACTTGATATATTAGGTATCGCATCATCATTGACCAGCTGGTTCATATCTGGCAGATCGGAAACTGATTGTTAAGATTGGAAATAAATCCTCTGAACCGTTTACTAATTTATCAGGTGTGCCACAAGGAAGCAACCTGGGGTATCTACTGTTTAACATTTTCATCAATGAGCTCTCTTCAGTGCTGCCACCAGCCTGCCGATTATTTATGCTGGCGACGTAAAAATTTATATTGCTGTGACAAACGTTCAAGACTGCCTTACACTACAACATTATGCGAATTTTTTTGCTGAATGGTGTTCTAGAAACATGCTTACATTAAGCATTCACAAGTGCAACGTCATCTCGTTCCACAGAAAACATGAGCCTATTGTTTTTGATTACATCATCGACGGTCAGCCCTTAGAACATGTTCGTCAAGTACGGGATTTGGGAGTTATCCTTGACCCAGCTCTTACCTTCCGATCACTCCAGATCAAACCGACAGCTGGGATTCATCTTCAAAATAGCAAATGAATTTCGTGACCCCCTATGCTTTCGATCCCTTTATTGTGCTCTTGTGCGGTCGATCCTGGAATCCAATGCTGTGGTTTGGTGTCCCTATCAGTCGACCTGGATTGCTAGGATTGAATCAATCCAACGGAAATTCGTCAGGTACGCTCTGCGGGATCTCCAATGGCAAAATCCGCTCAATTTACCGCACTACGAGGACCGATGCAGATTGCTAGGCATAGAAACCTTGGAAAAAAGGAGAAGTACTGCGCAATCTGTTTTTGTAGCCAAGATTCTTTTGGGCGATATGAACTCACCGAGGATCCTTGAGCAGCTGAATATATACGCCCCAGAACGAACACTCGCCAACCTGAGTTCTTGATGCTTGAATCTCGCAATGCTCTATATGGTCAGCACGATCCCGTCCGCTTTATGTCAGCTACGTTTAACCAGGTGTACTTGCTGTTTGGCTTCAATGCATCTGTTGAAACATTTAAGCGAAGACTTTCGGAATTTTTGGCGGATGTTCGACAAGGACTTGACGAGACCTGACCTTTGTGCTGAGGATAATTACTTTTATTGCTAGACCACGAATTAGAATTTTTATGTTATTAATTTATTTTGTGTTATGTATACTTTTAAGTAGTTTTGTTTTCTCCATGTTTATGTTATTAGAAGATATGGGGTTTTTGCGCCTCGCTCACAGGCTTTTCCCCTTCAATATTCAATATTCATTAAGACGGATAGTCAGATGAAGTATAATAATAATAAATAAATATTTGAGCTTGTTATAATAGACCCTCTACTCTCCCATTGCAAGCAATACTTAAGTGAAGATCAACACGGGTTCATGGTCGGCCGTTCCACTACCACTAATCTGTTGTGTCCTACTTCGTTTATTACGGAAAATATGGCCGAAAGGGTGCAAACGGACGTCATCTATACAGACCTCTAGCAGCTTTCGACAAGCTCAACCACGACATCGCTATCGCAAAACTACATAAGCATGGAGTAAATGGAAGTCTCTTACACTGGTTTCGCTCCTACCTCACTGATCGTCTGCTGACAGTTGTTGTTAGTGATTGCATGTCCGACGTTTTTCCAGCCACTTCAGGAATACCTCAAGGGAGTCATTTAGGGCCGCTGATCTTCTTGCTGTACTTCAATGATGTGAACCTAGCCCTCGTAGGCCCCTACGTCTTTCGTACGCCGATGACCTGAAGATCTTTTTACGGATCCAGTCTATCAACGATTGTCACTTCCTACATACAACAGCAGCTAAAAATCTTTGCTCACTGGTGCAGCCTCAACCGTATGGTGGTTAATCCGGAGAAGTGTTCGGTGATCACTTTTCACCCTCAGTTCAATCCGATTGCGAAACAGTTTTTCGTTGCGGAAAAACACTCCGTCACGGTCACATCTGGGCCCATAACCTGACGGCAAAATACAGGCGGACAAGTGGAAGCACCAGTGGAAGATTCGGACCCGGCTACAAATATGAAAAATCGCGAAGAAAGGCGGTTTTATTCAAACACTTTTGTTAATTACAAGAAAGCACGTTTTGGAATGATGCAATCGCTGTTGCAGTCGAAAAAAGACCTGTTGCAAACAGGGATGCCAGATATTTTTTTCAAATGTCTGCGATTAAAATTTGAAATGTCTGGATATCTCTAAAAATGTCTGTATATTATTATTTTTGCAGAATTAAATTTCTTTCAACGAAAAGACGTTATAAAAGAGCGAGTTGTGTTAATTTCACTATATGTGTGATTATGAAAACATTTCTGCATCTATTTCTTAGATTGTATGCATTCTTTCACTATTGTTTAACATTTTTGAAGCATAGATGACATATTTTTTTTAAATTTTTTTTTCTACAACTATTTTTCCAGTTTTGTATTTCAAAATCAAAATTTAGTTTTCATTCATTTTCCTTTTCAAAAACTATCCATTAAATTACAATGAATTACAGAGTCAGTTTTCCGTTACATAAATTGAAAAGTAGAATTCAAAATTTTTAATTGGATATCATTAATAAAAAAACACTCCAGTAAAACTTATTGTAATGAAATAAAATGTTTTGATACAAATGATTTTTTTACAGTTAAAGTCGAGGGGCTGTCAACTTTCGTATCTCCGATATATCTATGCAAGTAAAACTCGATCGGTCGCGATGTCCTTCCATACTAACTACCCACGTGCAAAACATCTTTAAGCTTACCACTGATAACAACTGGTTTGCTTTTCAAGATTTTGACGACTTACCCCACAACATACTTAAAGATATTTTGCACGTGGGTAGTTAGTATGTGTTGGAAGGACCACCCCAACTTTCAGTACGCAGCCGGTGGATCCGATCTGACAGCCGCCAGAGCGACAGACGTCGACCGTGTCGACGTACGATGCGAAGAAGTGTCAGCGTGAATGTCATCATGCGATTCAATATAACTCGCCTCTAGAAGTCCACATGTGATTTATTGCTTTTAAATTGTTCCTTAATTGTTTTAAATAAATTAGTATTTATGTTGCGTGTAATCGCGAGTTTTATATCGCAACAACGTGGCGACGAGTGAAAACGGTGTCGGTTCGCGGAATCTCGTTCGAATACAGTTGTACTCATCCGTCGGTGAAGCTGAAAAGCAAGTTTGAGGTTAGCTGCAATGGCAACGACAGATGCCTTCCAGCAGTCCCTGCTTCAGATTCTGACGCAACAGCAGCAGCTGATCACCCAGATGTCCGAGCAGATGTCAGCAACGCAACTTTGCCTGAAAGAGCTCTCTCGCGATGACGTTGCACTGGATGCATTAGCTAGCAACATAACAGAATTCCGTTACGCACCGGACGAAGGATGCACTTTCGATTCGTGGTATTCTCGCTATGCTGAGCTTTTCGACAAGGATGCGAAAAAACTAGACGATTCCGCTAAAGTACGACTTCTAATGAGGAAACTCAACCCAACGGCACACGAGCGATACACGAGTTTCATTCTCCCGAAGCTGTCCAAGCAATTCACTTTCACCGAAACCATCGAGAGGTTGAAATCGCTTTTCGGATCGACCGTCTCGATTTTTCATCAGCGGTATCAGTGTTTGCAAATCGTCAAGGACGACGCAGAAGACATCGTGTCATATTCGTGCAAGGTAAATCGCGCTTGTGTGGACTTTAAAGTTGCCGACATGTCCGAGGAGCAATTTAAATGCCTCATTTTTGTCTGTGGTCTCAAGTCGTCGAAGGATTCCGATATTCGGATACGGCTCATCACGAAGCTAAACGAATCGTCGGATATCACGTTGGCGAAGATCGTGGAGGACTGCAGAACCCTGGTGAACCTCAAGAACGACAACGTGCTGGTAGAAAAACCGTCTCCTTCAACAGTACGTGCCGTGAAGTACAACACCAACAAACCTTTTAAGCCGGCACCTTATTCATCGGCTACAGGTAGTGAAAGCAGTGCAGATCAGCCGCGTACTCCATGCTGGTCGTGTGGAGGAATGCACTTTTCGAAGGACTGCCAGTTTCGGGATCATCTATGTCGTGATTGTGGAAAAAAAGGGACACAAAGAGGGCTATTGTGCTTGCTTCTCCGGAAAATCAGCAGCCGGCAAGGGGAAGAAGAATACACGTACACAAAAGTCAACAAAGGTAGTCTCCGTGAACACAGTCAGCCGTGGAAGAAAATATGCGGAGCTACGGATAAACAACGTTCCGGTCCGATTGCAAATTGATTCGGCGTCAGACATCAGCATCATCACGGCCGAAATGTGGAAGCAGATCGGAGAACCGGAAACGCAGCCACCTTCGTGTCAAGCGGTCACAGCATCTGGAGATCCGCTCAACATTGCATCAGAATTTTGGTGTGACGTGTCAATCAACGGTGTCTTTAAACGAGGTTTGTGTCGTGTTATGATTCCAGAGATTAATCTATCCGTTCTAGGTGCCGATTGGATGGATAAGTTTTGCCTGTGAGACGTACCCATCAACGCGTTCTGCAACCAAATCAGTAGCCAGTCTCAACCAGGCGTAGGGACAATTCAGTCAATGTTCCCTGACGTTTTCACCAGCAGAATAGGACTGTGCTGCAAAACGAAGGTCAAGCTGCCACTTCGAGGTAATCCTAGACCGGTATTTCGGCCAAAACGTCTTGTATCCTACAGCATGGAAGGAGCCGTTGAAGAGGAAATCCAACGTCTCCACCACCTTGGAGTTTTGAAGCTAGTCGATTTCTCCGACTGGGCTGCGCCAATTGTGGTCGTGCGGAAGCCAAACGGACGGATTCGCATTTGTGCGGATTTTTCAACGGGATTGAACGACATCCTAGAGCCCAACCAATATCCGCTCCCGTTACCTGACGATATTTTTGCAAAGATGACGGGTTGTCGATTTTTCAGCCATATCGACCTCTCTGATGCCTATCTACAGGTAGAGGTAGATGAAAGCTGCCAGAATCTCCTCACCATCAATACCCACAAAGGACTCTATCAGTTTACCCGTTTATCTCCCGGCATCAAATCAGCACCGGGAGCGTTCCAGCAATTGGTAGATGCAATGCTCTCCGGACTTAAAAGCACCTGTGGTTATCTGGATGACGTGTTGGTGGGTGGCAGAACAAAGGAGGAGCACAACCGGAATCTCGAACAGGTCCTAAGTCGTATACAAGAGTACGGGTTCACAGTGAGAATCGAGAAATGCAGCTTTAACATGCGTCAAATTAAATATCTGGGCCAGATCCTGGATAGCGAAGGCATCCGACCGGATCCAGATAAGGTCACCACCATTGCCAATATGCCACCACCACACGATCTCCCATCACTCCGGTCGTATTTAGGAGCTGTGAACTACTACGGCAAGTATGTTCCAGAGATGAGAAAGTTGCGGTATCCCATGGATCAACTGCTGAAAACCGGGAACAAATGGGATTGGACTAAAGCCTGCCAAGATTCGTTCGATCGATTCAAGGAACTGCTGATGTCTCCACTGGCATTAACTCACTACAATCCCCAGCTGGATATCGTGGTATCTGCAGACGCTTCATCTATCGGTATCGGGGCTAGAATTGCTCACAGGTTTCCTGACGGCACGGTGAAAGCAATATATCACGCATCGAGAAGCTGAAGAAAACTACAGCCAGATCGAGAAGGAGGGGTTGGCTTTGATTTTCGCCGTAACTCGTTTCCATCGGATGCTTTTCGGAAGACATTTCACGTTGGAAACCGACCACAAACCGTTGTTGGCCATATTTGGGTCTAAAAAGGGTATCCCCGTTTACACCGCCAACAGGTTACAGCGTTGGGCGTTGACCCTTCTGTTGTACGATTTTACCATCGAATATGTGTCGACTGACAGTTTTAGCTACGCAGATATTCTGTCCAGGCTGATAAACAATCACGTTCGGCCTGATGAGGAGTACGTAATAGCATCGATCGAGCTGGAAAATACGTTTCAAGATGTTGTTCAACAATCTCTGGAAATGTTGCCGCTTACGTACAAGTCGATACAATCCGAAACCAGTGCAGACCCGGTCCTACAAGAAGTTCTTCAGCACGTCCAGCAAGGCTGGCCTACCAAGAAGACCGACTTAACCGACTCCTGTCAACAATTTTACCTTCGTCAAGATGGACTATCAGTCATATCCGGCTGTCTTACCTACGGTGAGAGGGTAGTTATTCCGTCCAAATACCAAAAGAAAGTCCTCCAGCTTTTGCATAAGGGTCATCCAGGCGTCGAGAGAATGAGAGCGGTTGCACGTAGCTACGTATACTGGCCAGGCATCGATGAAAGCATTGCTCAACTTGTTCGTTCATGTACCGAATGTGCCAGAGTTGCCAAAACCAACACTAGAACAAATTTGGAATCCTGGCCTGCACGTGAAAAGCCTTGGCAAAGATTGCACATCGACTACGCTGGTCCCGTCGATGATTGGTACTATCTTATCCTGGTCGATGCATTCTCGAAATGGCCTGAAGTTGTCCAAACCCGTCGAATCACGACGTCAGCAACACTCAATATCCTCCAAGGAATCTTTGCTCGCTTTGGAATGCCGGAGACGCTGGTTAGCGATAACGGACGTCAGTTCGTCAGTGAGCAGTTTGAAAGGTACTGTAATAACAACGGAATACTTCACCTCAAGACGCCACCTTTCCACCCGCAGTCCAATGGACTTGCAGAAAGATTCGTTGATACGTTTAAACGGACTCTCAAGAAAATTACGGCGGGAGGAGAGGGCCTCACCGAAGCGATCCATACGTTCCTGCTATGCTATCGTTCCACGTCCTGTCGAAGTGCTCCTGAAGGGAAATCACCTGCCGAGGTACTGCTTGGTAGAAAGATACGAACGTCACTTGATCTTCTCAAACCGCCTACAGCGTTTCATAAAGCAGAAAACAGCGAGCAAGACAACCAGTACAACCGGAAGCATGGAAGCAAGGCCATCAGCTACAACCCCAAGGACCTGATCTGGGCTAAGGTCTACAAGAACAACAGTTGGAGTTGGGAGGCTGGTCAAGTTCTCGAGCGCGTGGGAAACGTGATCTACAATGTATGGTTGCAGCAGAAGAAGTCGTTAATCCGATCGCACTGCAATCAGCTACGAAAGCGGTGTGATTCAGATGCAGCAGAAACAGCAGAAGAAAAACAACCTTTCCAAGTCCCCCTTGATATTCTACTAGACTCGTGGGGCCTCAACCAAAGTTCTTCGGAAGCAAATCTTTCGGAGTTCGATCCTGATCCAGACGATTCTCCGGAAGAAGAACCACAACAGCAGACTGGATCACCCAAAAATCTTCGGAAGCAGCAACGCCTTCCACAACGGGAATCAACTGTGCCTCGTTTTTCCTCTCGAAACCGAAGAGCTCCCGTGAGGTATGATCCGTATCATCTTTACTAAAAGGGGGAGGTGTTGGAAGGACCACCCCAACTTTCAGTACGCAGCCGGTGGATCCGATCTGACAGCCGTCAGAGCGACAGACGTCGACCGTGTCGACGTACGATGCGAAGAAGTGTCAGCGTGAATGTCATCATGCGATTCAATATAACTCGCCTCTAGAAGTCCACATGTGATTTATTGCTTTTAAATTGTTCCTTAATTGTTTTAAATAAATTAGTATTTATGTTGCGTGTAATCGCGAGTTTTATATCGCAACAGTATGGAAGGACATCGCGACCGATCGGGATTTACTTGCAAGTCATACGATCATCCGGATTCATCGAGGGTACATTTGGTAGCCTGTGGTCAGTGTCGAAAATGGGAATACTTTAACTGTGCCGGCCTGAACGAATCTGCACGGAGCCGTCCATTCGTCTGCAAACTGTGCCGGTGAGAGAACGCCGAAGGTTCCACGATCGCTACCCGTTTCAGACTGCGCACAAAACCCACACCATCGGAGAGCAAGCCTGCATCGAATACAGCGAGCAAAGTTCCGTCAATCCAAAGTACGGCCAGTCGATCTTCAGTCATAAAAGCGCAGCTGGAACTTATCGATGAGGAGGCCTAGATGAAATAAAAGGAGTTCGAGAAAGAAGAAGCTATCAAGAAGCTAGAACACGAAGAATCACAACGGCAGCTAGAAGGAAAGAAGAGGCAATTGGAGGAGCAGAAGAAGTTGATGGTGGAGGAATCTATTCTGCGACAGAGAAGGCTAGAATAAAGAAAGAGCGCCTAATGAAGCAGCAGACGATTCGCTGAGAGTCGTTGGAGAAACGAAATGAATTTTTTTTTGCAGATTTCCGAACGTGGCAGCTTGGTTGGATCTACAACGAGTTCTCGAGAGAGGGTATCACACTGGTAGACAAATCACACACCCGATGGGACGACCAACGGGGAAACATTGGGGAGACATAATCCTCCTCAATCTGACTTGGTTCCCGTGGCCCCAGATGGAGGTGAATCGACAGCCGTCGAACCTCTTTGGCCAAAGTTGAATTCGATCACCCTCAGTCCAGCCTCAGACCTCAATACAGGGCGTTAGATCAGCTGCAGTCCGTGAACCGTTCCAACAATTTGTAGCTTCCTCAAGGCCACTACAAGCGTACCCCGCAACAGCATATACCTGTTCACCGACCAATCAACATTCCTCTTAGGGAACGTCCATTAATTACGTCACGCAAAAAATGACTTTTTATAACCCCCCCCCCCCTTGTCACGTTTTTTGTATGGACCTTCAAATTTTTTTGTATGGATCATCGCGTTTTCTCAAACCCCCCCTCCCCCCCTACTGCGTGACGTAATTAATGGACCTTCCCTTAGTGGAGATGGGAGAGCAGCTGCTCGAGGGACAAACTATCAGCAAGGGTCATTATGGAGTGCTCTTATTCGGTAAAGCACCATACCGAAATCCTATTCAGCTGCTAGGCATGCGGTAGAGCTAAATTTCATTCATGATGACTCCTTATCGAACGAAACGCATCGTTTGAATGAACCAGATCGAGAACAAACGTCGTATCGCCCAAGTACAACCCAAACCGTCCGTCTATCAGCACCGAACGAGCAACCAGTAGGCAAGTAGTCGGTAAAGATCTACCACACTTCAATGGAAACCCCGCTGATTGGCCGATGTTCATCAGCAGTTTTGAGCAGTTGACAATTACGTGCGGATACTCAAATGCCGAAAACCTCGTTCATTTACCTAGTCCACCAGTCCTAGTTACCAGTTTACCTAGTTTACCAAGGTGCCTAGTGGGCCACGCAAGGGAAGCAGTACGCAGCAGACTTCTAGCCAACGTACCGCAGGTGATTAACAGGCTTCGCACACTTTACGGACGCCCCGAGCTGTTGATTCGATCGCTCCACGAGAAAATCCGACGAACTCTAGCACCGAGGCATGATCGTCCTGAATCGATTCTGGAATTCAGATTGGTGGTTCAGAATTTCGTCGACCACCTTGAGGCAGCAGATCAAGTTGAGCATCTGGCCAATCTAATGCTGAAGCAGGAACTAGTCGAGAAACTGGCGGGGCCCATGAGGATGGACTTGGCCGTTTTCAAAAATCTGCAATCACGAGTAACAGTTTTAACGTTCGGCGAGTTCATTGACAAGCTGGTTTGTGCAGCAAGCGAAGTGAGTTTTGAACTTCTAGAACTCTAGAAGGGGTCACACAGTGACCAGCAGCGACCTAGAGAAAAGGCGAGAATCCAGGTACACTCAACCGATGATACTTCGCCCGCTAAGTCAACAACAACAAGGGTCACGCAAAAATATTCCAAAGCATGTTGAGTTTGTGAGCACGAGGTTCACTGAGTCGTCGAAGCCTTCAAGTTCAAGTAACTTAACCTCAAGTAACTTAACCCCTTAACGATTGAAACTTGTGCAGGACAAGGGTCTCTGTCGAACCTGCCTAAACAATCACGGCAAATCACCGTGTAAGTCGTGGCAGGGATGTGGAATCGAAGGATGCCGACTCAAACATCACACTCTTCACCTTGCGTCATCTGCTCCCGGAACATCGATACACTCCGTGAAAGTGTCTTCGAATCAAATCCCTGTGAACGACGGCCAAACGCTAGTTCGAGTATTGCCAGTCGTATTATACGGAAATGGCAAGAGTCTAACCGTTTTTGCATTCATCGATGATGGTCCACAGATCACTTTGCTGGAGTAAAAAACAGCAAAGGAACTTGACGTTTCTGGCCCTAAGACACTGCTCACACTGCAGTGGACGGGAAACGTAAAGCGAAACGAACTGCGATTGCGAGATTATTCTGGAAATAGCAGGAAAACATAGTGAGGCTCGCTTCAAACTTCGGCAGGCGCGAACAGTCAGCTGTCTTGTTTTGCCTACCCAGCAACTGAACTACAGGGAGATGTCTGCATGCTTCCTGCATATCAAGGGACTTCCGATAGACGTCTATGACCTAATACAACCGAAGTTGTTGATCGGCCTAGACAACCTTTGTCTTGGAGTTCTACTAAAACTACGGGAGGGAGGCACATTTGACCCTATAACCGCAAAATGCCGGCTAGGATGGAGTATTTAAGGTAGTGCTTCAACAAAACTTCCTCCGAGAGCAGTCGTTAACTTCCACACCGCTGCAGCATCGAGTTCTGATGTACTTTTGAACGAGTAGCTTCGAGATTTCTTTGTGTTAGACAGCAGCGGAGTCGCCAACACCAACGTGAAGCTTGAGTCGGATGAAGATAAGAGAGCTAGAAAACAACTAGAAGAGACAACTAGGCGTTCGTCAACCGGATTTGAAACCGGTCTTCTTTGGAAAGTCGACAATCCGGAATATACTGATACATATCCCATAGCCGTTCGGCGGATGAGAGCACTCAAAAATAAGTTCCGTGGAGATCAAGCATTAATGCAGCGGGTGAGCGAACAGGTATGTGATTACGAACGGAAGGGTTACGTACGCAGAGACCAAAGGAAGGCTTGGTTTCTGGCCTTAGGGGATGTCATCAATCCAAAGAAGCCAGGAAAAATTCGGCTAATCTGGGATGCTGCCGCTAAAGGGGGTGGAGTTTCGTTCAACTCTCATCTCATTTTAAAATATTTCAACAACACTTTGTACCGCATCAACTATATTATTAAGATCGTACATTTAAAATCCGAACTTCTGAGAATATTCATAAAATATTGCAAATGTCTGTTAAAGTCTGCAACATAAATAAAATGTCTGTTAATATCGGCATCCTTAAAAAAGTGTGCAACAAAAATGAAAAGTCTGCAAATTTACAGACATGTCTGTAAATATGGCATCCCTGGTTGCAAAGGTTTACTCACAAAAAAAGTATGCTTGCCAAGGTGCGTACTGCTGGGTGCAAGGATGAGTAAATAACAGGTAGGGACAAGCAGTGCTACCAGTTCCACAGTGTGGACACATCTGGACATGTTCCAGATAATGTCACATGTAGTAGGTAATATTAAGTGTAGAACGCTATATTCTCATTGGAACCATAAGGCCTTTATGCGAGCCCTTATGTAAATTTTGGACGATTTGTTTCTATGCCTAACGTTTGCTATGATTTTTTTAAACGTTCAGAGTGGTGTTGTTAATTCCAGAAAGTTTCCAGCCTGAAATATAGATGCATAATAGTGACACTGATATATGTTCTTGTGGGATTGCAGGAAAACAAATGCCAGTGCTTATGTTTACATCATTTCCTGAATCTTATCGTACAGAATCCGGAAAAAACCAATTCAAATTTTCGATTGAGCGGTTCAAATTCTAACACCTTGTAAACAAGCTCCCTGAACTGGTCAAAAAGTGAGGATAACCCATTCGGTGTAATGATCTATGGGACAGATATGCGTCTGCTGGCAGTTGCTAGTCACCATCTATTCTAGTTCATCATGTTGTGCAAGAATGCGTTGCAGCTATAGGCGGTTTTCATTATCTGAAAAGCAAAGAATTAATCAGCTTTACGTTTGTTTCTTGTTCTTTTTTAAAATTTTATATGATTATCCGATTACCCCTGAAAACATGTCGTATGACAAAAATCCAAATCCTCCAATTGAGAAACCTACATTTAGCTGTGCATTGGCCAGCATGAATTGAACCGCTTTTAAGTCCTGCTTGCACCAAAGTTCATACCAATGGTTGGAATACATGGCTACGGACACTTCGTTTGACTTGGTAACGACCAACTCTCCACAGTAGCAGAATATCCACATCTTGGCCACGTTGGTTGCAAGCATTCCGTAGGAACTGTTTTTAAGTTTCTTTTATATTGAAGATAATTGAATAAATATCTTGATGGTTCCAGCAGACATTTTGGATAATGTACTTACTAGCTGAACGTGGAACAATGAGACGCATATGTGAGCAATGGAGAGAAGAACTTGGGTCAAATAAATCTCCTTGTAAAACTCGGAACAGTTCCTCAGAAATCTGTAACAAAATAATGAGGTAAGAATTTCAAGCGATCCGTAATAAATGTATGACAATCACTCCAAGACGTGTGTATGAATCATAATAATTTTCTTCATCATGCTTCTCTGCTCTTTGATGTCCTCGGTTTGACCGATCTTCTCAATGTAGCTTTTCAGAATTTCCAGTTTGCAGGTTGCGTAACATACGTACAGGTAAAACGGACCATCGATTCCAATGAACGCCAGCGCACACCAGACCATCTGAATGGTAATGATTAGAAAATCGATCTCGTACCAAGGATGCTGCTTATGGCTGATGAACGGAATTGAATATCCAACTGGGAGCATGTACTCATCCAGCTTTCCGGCAATTACAGGATATGACAGAAGCATAAACGCAGTAAATGGGTACGAGATGATCGTGATGTACATCAGCGTTCTGAAATGGGTACCTTTCATCTTCTGGAAGATGTTGACAAAATACTAAGTTATCTCACCTGGCAAGAGTGTGGTACTTTAGGAAGGCAGCTCTTTCAACAGCTCCCTCATTGTAGCTACAATCGTTCATGATGGTGTTCATCAATGAGGCGCCCATTTTCCGTTTCAATGCCATTCCGCCTATCTTGATCATCACTTCCAAGGCGGAAAACAATGCGGCCAAACTTAGAATGGTGGAATCAACGTCGCCCAGATAGCGAACCATATGAACGATACAAGCTACCACAGTAAAACATCCGCTCAGATATGGACCCAGAAAACGGATCATATTCATCGACCCAACCATGAAATCATCGTCGAAAAAGTTTACACCACAGATCAACATAAAAATTCGGAACACTGCAAATGTTTCTTTATAGTTCGGTGTGGTGGCTTGTAGGAAGCCAGAAACCCAGGAGAGGATAGCCATCGCGAACAAACTACTGAAATTGGACGAAAATGCGAGTGTATCCTTTATATGAAGAGGATGATAGGTGTACCTATGGGAACAGTAACAAATGTGAACAGCTGCGTTAAATTGCGATGGCGTAATTTACAAACTAGGGCTAAATTGATCAATTTCGCATTAGGTATTGTTGAGTGTGAAATACAAACACGATGCAAATTTATTTGTTTACGTGATAGGCTAATGAAGTCTAATGCAGTTTGATTATTAGATTATGATGAACCAATTACTCATGGGTATTACGAATAAGTATGCTTGAAAACAAATAGCCAGGTGGTGATATATCATTGTATCGAACATATTGTATAAAAAAAAATCATTTATTACAAATTTACTTAGCTGTACTTCGGAGCACACCCTTCCATGTACAACCGTTTTGTTTCTTCGTCCGCTTTGTCATCCTTGGGTGGTTTATAGTCTGATACGTGATCCACCCGCAATGTTCTCCCCAGCAGCTTGATACCATTCATATTGTCTACCGTCATCACCGTAGAGCGCTGATCTTCGAAGCAGATAAAACTGAATCCTTTCGATTTGCCCGTTTTTCGGTCCCGCACCAGATTGATATTGACAATTTCCCCGTACTGGGAAAATACCGCCAAAAGGTCCCCTTCGGTCAGCTCGGACGGGAGGCCACCGACGAATATCCATGCACTATCCTTGTACTGATCGTGCCAGGAGTTTTTGCCTCCGAACTTCAGGTCCTGCTCACTCAGCTTGAGCACGTTTTTCATGTTCCTAGAAGGAAGTATATTGCGTGTTAGAATAGCTAGATATAACTAGAGTAGGTCAGTAGAAATCTATGCTTATTATGTCAATAGCAGGGCAGGGCTGAAAGCTTCATTTTGGAATTGTTAAGCATGTTGCCTACTGCTTGCTCTCATTTAAGTATTCTGAACCACTTTTTCAGTTACTCCATGGGAGCTTCCGATGCCTGTACCATTTTTGCTTTAGTACTTTCAATATTATTTAACCATGCTAGAATCAATAGATCGAATACTACTTGAAATGCAGTTAAATAGAATTTAAAGAAAGTTTTGTGAAACTTCTACCTCATTTTTCTCAATTCCTATCAAATGTTAGATACGTCTATTTGAAAAGGTATGCTTGAATTTTGCTTTACAGCTTAACAACACAGGTTATTTTACAAGTTACTAATATTACTTACGTCAAGGGATTCATTTTAAAATAAACACTGATAAAGCACCGCAATGGAACAAAAAAACACGGACCACTTTATTTGATAATTTACTTTAAATCCATTTAGTTTTAAAATACTTTTACACTACCGACACCACTTGCAGCCGATCAAACGTTTGTGTTTACCAAAACATTGGAATTGAATTGCACGCTCGTTCAAGAGTACTCAAAACTGAGTACAAGCTACTCAGTTTCATATTTTCTATTGAAACGTCAGCGCATGAGTAAGAGGATTTATGAATTTGAGTAACATCAACTCAAACAAAAATAAAAAGCTCAGTTTTTCATTTTGAGTTTTCTGCTCGTATCGACGCTAAGGTAACTACAAAAATAATTCAAGGTGGCTTTTGCGAAGCAAAGCGAAAATCTAGTTCGTCTAATATATAAGAAGTTGAAAAGAAATTAGAAAAATGGGACAAGTTGCAGCAACGGTGGATGCGGAAACGAATCGCAAATTGAAAGGTTATTGTTGATTTGCTGATGTAACCTCAAATTGCATGTTCCCAAGCTCTCCGAGAAATTGATTCCACGGATAAAGTAAAAATCTGCAGTAAAATGGAAGCTTGCTTTCCTTTGCACAAAATGTTCTTATTAGAAAAGAAGAGCATCTCGGAAATAATGGAAATGTTTCATCATTTAACTACATTCAGGGGCCTTTTGGTAACACTGACTCGTGGTTTAGTTATGTTAAATAAAGCTGACGTTATTTTCTTCGATTTTTCAGATTTACCAAACGTTTTCGAGGTTATTTCCGAATTGTGATCCAAATCCGGATTATAAAGGAGTTTTGTCTAAATGTCTTTTATATGATCTCCATAAGTTTGCTCAAGTTAAGGATGGTAAACGCACTTCCCTTCTTCATTTGAATTACGTACTGTAATAATGGGATTATTTCTTTTTTTTTTTCAGAATACATCCGGGCCTTACTCAGGATTAATGACAAAATGCATATTCGTGGCATTCGTCGGACGGTAATTGTGAGTCCACCAATAAACGATCAACATGCTATTCATCGTTTTGTTTGTTGGATAACGGTAAGAAAATGTTATTCGTTAATAGTAACATTAATTACGTTTATTTTACGACATTTCAGCCCTCAGAAAACGCATTGGTGGAATACGTTGCTTCACTGAACAGCGTTCCCCAACCACACATCGCATGCGTTGCAGAACCCATGGCTGTGGGAAGGCTCTATTTTGTGATTAACAACCAAGTTTATGTGGAAGCAAAAACATCAATTCACGCCATTGATTTATTTTTTAGAAGTTTTCCCGTATTCGGAATCAAAGTACCCAGCGAACTTATAATGTTAATCGATTTTATGGCGATCGTTCTGTATAAAACATCAAACCATAGCACAAGACAGACAGTCAATAAACTTGCCGCCTCATTTAAAGAAGCAGCTCATGCGGAAGACCAAGAATGACTTGATTTGCTAGTCATGCTGTCATATATATAAGCTAATCCAAATAAATAAAGCTGGAATACATTTAAATGCGCTAAAAGTTTCTTAATTCCTAGTATTTAAAGAGAAAACGGAATGATTTAAATTGTTTTGCTCAACTTTTACTCATTTCACTAAAATTTAAAATTTATGAAAATGAGTAAGAATAACTCTAATTAAAATATATATGCAGTTTACTCAAAATTGTGTTTTGGTTTATTTACTCAATTTAGGGTAGGTCCGGTTTTAATTGAATTGAGTGACTTTTCACTCAATTTTGAGAAACTTCAAACGAGCGTGTGTGTTGCAAAACTAATATCGAATTCGTTTTTGAACCTATAGGTTGGAACCAGTTCCAACCTGCGAAACTCAAACTTATTGTCAGTGCAAACCTCAATCCGATACGAGTTACAAATAAAACCATACGCACTGACGTTTAACACACAACAAGCTGACCCAATTTTGATACCCGATCTAGTTTGGAACTGGATCAAAAACGAATTCGCTATACACGGTAATCTTAATTTACGCTCTTAAGACTATAAAGTATGCCTTTTCGAGCAAAACTGGGACTACGCCAAAGAGGAGTATATTACTTTTACTCCCTTTTGCGTAAACTGAATGTACGTCATAATATGCATACTTTTTACTCCTTTTGAAAAGTATAAAATGCATACTTTTTACTCCTTTTGAAAAGTAAAATAAGCATACTTTTTACTCCTTTTGAAAAGTAAATGTGCATACTTTTTACTCCTTTTGAGAACATAAAAGATGTATACTTATTACGCATTTTGAAAAATCAATATCGCTCAAGTATGGCTGAAAACGGTTCTATTCCGAAATCCAAAATCGAAAGTAAAACAGACATAAATATATTACACAGCCATGTTTATTCATTGACAAAAAAAAAAATAAAAGCAAAAAAAAGTTTTGCCTTAAAAAAATATCACACATTTTGTAACAGACGCTTTGGAACTATTTCTATTTGTTTTGCTCCAGAAGTACCAGCACATTGGCTCCAAGCTCGGTCCTAAGCTTAATGATTCGTCCATAATTCCTGCATCCGGGCATGGGAGACCTGTTTTGTTTCATATAGTGTTAAACATTTGTTATTACTTACAAAAGCAGATATTTAACTTACCTGTCAATTTCGTGAATGCGTCTGTATTCAATGGATAATTTCTCCATTTTGTATACCGCAAAACCATTTCCGAAATTATACCCGGTGCTTACAAAATTAAATGCTCTTTTGAAAATGGCGTCAGCATCAAGTCATGGGCAGAGTTAATTTTCTTTTCTCAGCGTTGCCTAGTTTTTACACATTTTTTTGTCGCCGTTGACATACTTGAAAAGGCGTCAAAAGTACTCTTCATTAGTGTATAAAAACTAGTCACTTTTTGACGTATCAACTATAATCTAGAAAATGTGCAAAATATAGTCATAAAAGGAGTTTTCCAGATTTACCGTGTAAGCACAGTATTCGTTCACTCTCGCCGAGAAATACTCTAGAATGGGTGAAAAATCACTCTATTGTAACAACTGTTCTTAATTGAGTTATTAAACAGGAATACAATTTTGAATAAAATGAATGAATGTTTATTTTGAGTTGCTACCCGAATAAAAAATTACTATACAATTTGAATACCCAACAATAAACTTTACTGTTCATGTATTTTTCTATTGAAACAACTTTATTATCACCACCATACATAGACAACCTGCATAATCACAAACCATTCTTGAACCATTTCCCTTATTGTTAACGACATTTACCTAAGGGGTTGTACCGCTGCTCAGCACACTTTTCTCCTGTGCTATTTTTTTTTTTAGTGTGACTGCCAAATTGTTATTTTCTGCTGAGCCTGGCAACCACGTAATGCATATGGGCAAGGTTGCTGGTTTCATATTTCTATAAACTCAACTGTCAAAAAGGTGCCTCAGTGTGCCATACTTGTGATGGATTGAAAGTTGAAGTGCGGCTGTTAGGAAACATATTCGTCTAGTGTGTAGGACATTGTGGCTGGCACACTGTTCTAAGCGACTTACCCTTGCATTTACCCGTTATTTTTACGACATTTACCCTTGTAGTTGACAACTATAAACCAACAATCTGCTATATAATTTAAACAATATGTCAGATGGTAAAAGTCCAGATAACAATATGCTGAATAAGCGGTTATGCTAGGGGGGAGACAACTTAATCTTGCATTAATTTTAATGCCAATACCATAAGTATTAGTGAAAATAATAAAATCAAACTACCATAACATTCCATACTGTGAGCTGATAGTTTGACATCACCATAATCAGCTGTTCCGTGTAAAAAGGTAAACATTGAGCCGAAACACAAACAACACATCTCACGAATACCAATAAGCCAGAGCTAATACGGACAATCTGTCAAACTAACATGTACACTCCAAAACTAATTTACTCGAAATCACATTACTGTCAAGATTAATATTTTAATCTTGAATTAGTGGTATTACAATACGATTTAATGCGAAAATTATAGATGTCTCCCCCCTGGCGGTTATGTTAGTTACACGCAGAAACTTAAACATAAACTTAGTTTATTCTGGCCACAAACATGAACTTGCTTTATTTCAAACATATCCATATTTAAAACCAAGTGACATCGATGCTTGAAACAAAAATCATTTTATGTTAATTTTTTACATATCAATGATAAGAATAAACGTACAAATGTTTGAAACAAGAATAAACTATCATTGTTTTTTAATAATATTTGGATTCTAATGGTTGCACTCTAAATTTATTTTATTTATTCGATGAATCTTAGTTTGGCTTGAATGCCAACAGGTTCCTAGAATCGAGCCCAAAACCTACCAACTAATGTGACGATTGGCTCATGTTGCAATCGTCAAAAGCTTGCCTCGCCCTCAAGGCCCAGCTATAATGGGGAGCGCAACGGTGCGTTGCGGCAGCTTTTGACAGTTAATCCATGTATTTTATGTCAAAAACTGCCACACCGCGCCCTTGCGCTCATCATTGTAGCTTGGCCTTCACATTCTGGAGAGGGAAGTACACGTTCATATTCGCCTACCCAATGAATGTATTGTTGAAACTAACATGCTTCGAATTTGATTTGAAAATTGGTATTTTTACTCGAAGCAAGCTTTCTATTTACTCTAAATAATTATTATGTTTCAAATTGAAAAGCAATTTTTCTACTATTGGATGAAATTTGTATCCGTGTACAATAAAACTATGGAAATTTTTACGAACAAAACTGTCGCTGTAGAAATTTGGCGTCACGACTGATGATGACTTTTTTTGTCGCTAAACCAACGAAACGATATCCCTTATGTTGTTCTGAGTAACCAATAGAAGTGAGTTTGCGTGCCTTACTATCGAATTTGTGGCGCTTCACATGTGGGATGTGAACCCACTCACAGAGTTTGATTACCGAAGTCAGTAAAATTTTACTGGATTTTCAAACAGCTGAGAATTCAGCAATCAACCAAGCAGAATTTTACTTTGCTGAAAACTACCTAAAACAACACACAACTACTGACTTTTTCGATAATTTCTTTGTTTACCTTTGATTCGCTGAGTTTTTCGGTATATATTTTTGTTTCGGAAAATTCAGTTGTTCCCGGATAAAAATAACCATACAATTACAACACAATAATATAAAATAACATTAACATCTATTTCCGACCATTAATCTTATTTTGCATGAATTAGATAAAAGAAAAATGCATATTGTCATTTCAATAGATCTACAATTCGCTCCATATGCTCGGATTTTCAACAATTGTGAAACAATCAAGAGGTGAGTCGCTCAGCACAATATCTCTTGTGCCCATTTTTTTAGTGTGCCTCTAAGTGATACGATGTTTCGATCCTAGTGCCAATGGGTGCCCAAGTGTGCCACAGTAATTTGACAGTTCAATCGTTTGTTCTGGCTACGCATGGCAACCAGGATATTGTTTTGTTTTGCTTTGCAACATTTTTGCATGCGGTTTGGGTTTTTATCAAGATTTTTGTTGCGGAATTCACGTTTTCGATAATTTTGTGATGAGACAGCAACTTTCAGTGATGGATGTATAAAAAATGAAGCTCAAGAAGCTTACGTATATTTATGATCGATTTATCAATTTTCTTTGGATGTTGATTTTCCCGGCTCTACTCGAAGCTTACCCGCATAATCACAAACCATTCCTGAACTATTTCACTTATTGCTGAGGATCGCATCCATTATTGTTACGTCATTTACACTTATAGTTGACAACTAGTTGACCTAGTCACTCAACCATCTTAAAGTAAATCCTCATTTTGCAGGTCAAATATTTAAGTGTTGTGTGACATTGTGCAACATAGCGCGGCAAAATGAAGAGGATGAAATCGACTTAGAAAATATTCCTTTTCATAATAAGGAGATTGATTCTGGATTGAATGAAATTAACACAGATGTTAATGCTCAAAGACGACAAATACAAATTATTCAATCAATGTGCTAAACAAAACCTTTAGAGTTTCTTATAATAATAATATATGTAATAATCGATATCAAAAATTTGAAAAATACATGGACTTGACAATTTTGTGCACAATTTATTAATCTTTTTTTTTATTATCTATTCCCGCTCCAATTTTCTTGCTTACGCTTAAGGCAGTATTTATTTAGGAAAAACTGGATTATAAATAGAACAAACTAAATGTCATCAAACTCTTCGTCACTTTAACCATTATTTACAGAACATGGTTAGAGATACTCAACATCAGTAGGTTCATCCAAATTCATCTCGCTTGCTTCTCGGATTCCCAAGTTCTCTGTAAACTTTGATCTTGGCAAACCATGCTTGAGCTCAAAATTATACATTTTAAGCTCAATAAATAACTTTCCTTTGACATTTTCTCTACTTCGAGTGCTTTCAACTCTCGCTCTTTCTCAAGAATGTCTATTGTCAGCTGCAATTTCAAACTGATTAGATCCGCATTTTCTGATAGACCATTAGTAGCTGATACTTCTGAAACATTGCGCTTTCTTTTCTTAGCGCTAGGTTGGTGAACCTTATCGTCAGTGTGAGATTCGGGAACTTCTTTCGAGGCTTTTGACGTACTAGGCTGGATGATTTGTTGATAAAATTCCCCCTCCGCTAATTCCTCGTAACTTTCCGGAATTGCTAATCCCTCCAACACTGGCGATTCTTTGCCGAGTATGTCGTTAACAAGGATATCAACATCGTTCGTCCTAGCCTCAGGTCCACCACCGGTACCTGTTCTTCTGGAATTGTCCTGTTTTTCCTAAATTTGAGACATCGGTTATGATTATTTTATAGTCAATCAAATTTAATACACGTTAATAACCATCGACATTTTTGAGAAAACGTGACGATCCATTCAAAAAAATTTGAAGGTCCATACAAAAAACGTAACAAGGGGGGAGGGTGGGTTATAAAAAGTAAATTTTTGCGTGACGTTATTAATGGACGTTCCCTAAGAAGGTGCATGTCTGAGCAATTCTGGACATATTAGTTTTATCTAGATAAAATTATTCTAAAGGAGTGCCCGCATAATGAAAAACAATTTGCTATACAGTCAAAACTATATTTAGAATTTAAGATATATTATCACATAATATGTTATTGTTATAAAAAAGTTCAATCTCATTTTCACCATACAACCTTTACATTAGCACATATTGTTAATGTTTGACACATTGTCATTGAAAGGTTTTTATTGTCTGCACTCGCTCTGGATTATATACCAACTTTTTGGCATAGAGTACAGCGAAAATTTTGTTCGTGAAAATTCCCATTTTTTTATGGTAACCTAACTTAACCGCCTATTCAGCATATTGTAATTTGGCCTTTCACCTTCTGACGTACACTGATGAATAAAAACTTTTGATAATCATAAATTACGCCTTATGAAGTATCACAAATACAGATTGTTTGGACTTCATAAGAATATTATGTCATTCATAAGGACTCTTACGACTTTTTTACTTACTCATAATGATTTTTTTATGTGTATCTTATCAGTTCCACAAAATTACCTTATGATTTCCATATTCACCCTGTGAATGAAAAAACTGTGAACTGACAAAAAGATGGTCAGTGCAACTGATACGATTTTAGGGAAACACAACGATGATCCTGGAGAAACGGTGGCCGGGGATTTTAATTCAGATTGCACTCAGCTGTCAATGATCTAGCACGTAAATAGTCGTAATTTGACCGTCAACGATAGTGTGATGAGTTTAACATCCCAGGCGGTAGGCAGAGGATCTTTTGGCGAGAAAGGGAACAGAAGCAAATCAGAAGAAAAAGTACCAAAACTTACTGCCACATATAAATGTGACTCTGGCTAAAAAAAACAGGTTCATCTTAGATGGATGTAAGGTACGTTGATTTTTGTTCCTAAGTCGGGCTGTGTGTTGAAGTGAGAATCTCTTTTTTTTTCGCAGATACACCTGCATTCACAATCCAGGACAAAGAGAAGCTGAACA
The DNA here is from genome assembly GCA_034211315.2 of Aedes japonicus. Classification (NCBI taxonomy): domain Eukaryota; kingdom Metazoa; phylum Arthropoda; class Insecta; order Diptera; family Culicidae; genus Aedes; species Aedes japonicus. The sequence continues at coordinate 251,648 of JASCZW010003990.1, forward strand.
AAATCCTTAATAGCGGAGGAGCTACAAGGTTTAATGAGCTCAGCGATCGAATTAGTCATGTCATCGTGGGTGACCATGTTTAGGCAGACTTTCGGGAAATTTGAGATCAGAAACTGATATCATGACGCTGGAATGGCTAGCTCGGAACATAAGGCACCAACACCGGAGGAGATGATGTGACCTACCAGCCTAACCTGAAAGACACAGCGGGAGATGACGGCCCCGAGTCACCATCCCGGCTAGTAAGAAGAATCTGGAATCTATGAACAGCACCTTTAAGCGTCCGTAAACTCCGCTTGTATTATCTCTAACGGGTCCTACTCGAGTCAGTCGCACCGAAGACGATGTATCGAAGCAGTATATGCAAAAGAATACATTCGTCCAATTACCATCTGTTCCCGTGGATCCAAAAAACACTCAACCAACCACTCCGGCACCACCAGTGGATCTACTCTGCAGGATTCTGAACAGATAACCCAGTCGGAGTTCATTATAGCAGTAACATCTAAACTATAAACTATCCTATACAATCCTTTCTAAGAATATAGCCTTCCGTCATAAATTATCATTCATTCTAGGAAGTGTCTTTCATTTCTCTCTAGGTCACAGTTAAGACCTACCGCATTCCATTCGTACCAAAACTTAGCAACATGCGCGCAGCACATGTTGTCCAAACTTAAACGCTTTCCAAAATATCCATTTGTGTTGTACTTACGCAGCAAAGCAGAAGTGCGCCACAGATGTTTACTATTATCATTTTTACTGCCATACCTATCCTTCGCTTATTATGTAACCAATGTAAACTAGAGTTAAGCTAGAAGTAAGTTGGAAAATAAAGATTCATTGGTGTTAAGCCAACCAAGGCGTTAAGTTCAATTCGAATCCGAAGTCAACCCCGGTTCCTAAACCCCGAACCGCGATCTGGCGTCCGTGACATAGTCACAAACGTGAACCGTAAAATCAAAAACTGCAAGTTGCAAGTGATTTCGTGCGAAAACTGTGATCGATTTTCTAGTGAATTTGTGCAAAGATTCGAAGCCAAAGCAAAAATGAGTTGGTTCGTGCCCGACATTAAAGTAACAAACAACTCAGTAAACGAAAACGAAATTCGTATAATCGCAGGAGCTGCGGCTGGTGGAGTGTTACTACTGCTAGCATTTTTGCTTCTTCGCGCCTACAGTAGGCACCAAAAGAAAGTAATGCAAAACGTGGTGCAACGAGAGGTCACGTTGAATAACGTGCGCAGTGTCTGAACTCAGTTAAGAGATGTACGAACCAAGTGTAACAAAGTATACGAACAATCATACGAACACAGTGACCAAATAACCGTGAAAATCAATCACAACAAATCCCTCGACAAAGAGGAACAGTGCAAAAAAAATTAACGGCGAGCAACGCAGCAGAACACATCTACGACGGTGTGTGAAAAAAAAGCAATTACCGCAACGAAGAGCATGATGTCTGACGAGAGATGCAGCGACGACAAAATTAAGCAGTCTTACAACATGCGGACGTACCAAAAAGGAGGAAAATCGTAAGTCAATTTGTATCAAGTAATCGCGTTTTTATTTTTATATATT